>JAHHFK020000070.1:0-60216 GCA_024533555.2 Aedes koreicus
GATGATGATGATGATGTAATACTACCATCTATTGAAGCAAGGTTACTTTCCATAGCAGTGGAATAATTCGAAAAACGATTTGATCAGGATTATATAGTTGTCTGTGATCATCAAGCTCCTGTATCACGGGCCAAAAATCGTTTGGGCGGGCCCGTAAGCAGAGACACTTACGCGAAACCCGCGAATATAGGGAAGAGAATCTCCTTCCCAAAAGCAAGTTCACACTCACAGCACTAGAATCGAGCCCTCGATTGACAGAATAAACCCAATAGATGGGGTCGAAGAGCCCGCCCTCGTTCCACGAAAAGTTAACAATAGGGAGGAGGCAGTCCCATGCTCCCCTATTCAAATCGTTTTACTGGGGTGCCCTGATGGTCCCTCCTTTTCCCCGTTATATGTTATTTAATATTTAGTATATTTTGTACACAAAATATTAGTAGGGTAACAGGATATAATGTTAGCCTAGCTCCTTCATTCGGCCTATGTACCAAATATGTTATCTCCTTCCAAAAGCAACGACACACAGACAGTGCTAGAATCGAGCCCTCGATTGACAGAATAAACCCAATAGATGGGATCGAAGAGCCCGCCCTCGTTCCGCGGAATGTTAACAATAGGGAGGAGGCAGTCCCATGCTCCCTATCCAAATCGTTTTACTTGGCTGCCCTGATGGTCCCTCCCTTTCCCCTTTATATGTTATTTAATATTTAGTATATTTTGTACACAGAATATTAGGATATCATTATAGACAAACATGCCAATTTATTCAAATTTCAAACTTGAATGATACTACCAATGGATTGTTATTGAAAAATAAATAAAAATTAGGTATGTATTAATATCCTTCTTGTCCTGGAAAAGCTGAAAACAGAATAGATCATTCCAATATCAAAGATAAAATTTCAATAAAAGATATTGTTTTATAAGACATGTTGTAATATTTTTTCTTTTAACTGTTCTAGTAACATTTCAAATATAGCAATTGGAGTGAACGAAGAGTCCGGTTTGATGATTCCTGAAATAAATGGCTTATCTTATCATAATGCCACTAAACACAATATTAAAATAAAATCTTACATTGCTTATAAGCACATGCCAGTCTTTTATGAATTTAGTAGTTGAAATTCAGAAATACAATTTTATATTAAATGTAATGCTGAAGTGCTGAAAAACAAATTGAGCCTATGATGCCCGTCGTGTTGGTTCCGGCTCTTACATGGTTTTGGAATGCAAAAATGATTCCAAAGCGTGCTGAACTTATTGATAAAATGAGAATGGCAAATATACAATATGATTTAAAGGTACACGATCTTCAGTCGCACCCCCTCACTTCGCTATTGTCAGATTGACAACATTTCCCAGGCTACGCCAACCAGCGTCTCCATGTTTCAGCTGGCAGTCTTTTGTGATCATAAGACTCGTGGAGGCGTGAGGTAGGAACATGTGAGGACTAGAGGTCGGTCGCGCCCTCCTTCGAAGTTGTCAACTCACCATTTGAAGCCCATGCACTCTATGTACTGCATGTACTATATAAAAAAAGTCATAACTTTTTATCAGTTTTGATGAAATCTTCAAAAACGTATTAGCTGTGTTCTAGACTTTGAAAATAAAGACTTGAGGCAACTGCACTTGTTTCGGATAAATTACGTTCTGTCGAAACAAAGCGTACGATGTTTATTGTGTACGATTGCAAAAAGACACTTATTGCACACAATGTCTCAGCTGCTGATTGCGCAATGCTTAAGACACAAAGATAAAACTTTTTCAATTTCGGAAATTTTAATTTCCAAATAAATAATTCAACATTCACGACAAACTGTTCTCTCCTACGACCAACAGAAAGTATGCTAGGATCCCTTCCGTAGTCATTGTTGCACTTATTTTAACCCACCAGCAGATGTTGCTGGTGAAATTACTTTCGATTTAGTTCTTCACTGCAGAAGGATGAGTGCGTTTTAACCTGACATCAGCAAGGAATGTACTTTCACAGCTGTGACTGAAATTTAGCACGATTTCAGCTCCCCAAAATTCACACATGCAGAGCAGTTTAACGATTGTTTTAGGCATGGCTGTATGTGTATGTGTATGTGTGTTGTTATGTGAATATGAGCACATGGTAGATTGTAACCACCTATTTCGTACAAAGTATATAATTGGGCTAAAGGCTGTTGTTACAGTCAATCCGCATGAATCCGCAAACCATTCTTGCACTTATCAATGACTCTTGAAGAAAAGAACAGTGCCCTCTCTTAAAATTGGATATCGAATTAAATGCACCAGCTGTTGAAGTAATAAAAGAAAAGCAAATTTTGCTCAAACGTGACATAACTACATGACTGCTGCGATGGGTGTTTCATTAAACCTTTCAGCTAGTGGCTTAGTGCTTTTAGTGCAGCAAGCACTGCCTTGAAGCATGTTTTGGTTTCAACCATTTAAAAGTTATTTCTTAAATAATTTTGAACAACCTGAAACAGCTTTCTTGCTATAGAAGTGTCAATTGATTTTGAATGCCATAATGCCCTTCATATATAGATATATATTTTTTATTTGACGTGCTTGCGTTTAGGTGAAGAATCTGCCTGCAAGTGAGCAGCCACACATTGTAGACATTCTTTTCTTCTTAATCATTCTGCAGAATAATTTACGTCAAAAACAGAACAACGGCGAAAACCCGTCGCTGAAATTACTTCTGGGCTCATAAAACGTTACCAGACACATTAAGACATCACTTGTGCGTTGAATATTTGTCGTTCTGAGAAATGTTCGTTTAGCGAAAAAAAAAAAAGAGCTTATTCACACCCTCTTAGTCACGGGAGATGATAAAAGATGCCGACTTATGGCGTTTCAGTCTTCGCTCAGAACTTATTATTCCAATTGTTCTTTTCACTCGGCATATGGGGACAAAATTTATCCATGTCGGTGGTTTTCTCAAAGCAGAAGTCGAAGGGATTTTCTGGGGGAAGTAAAATCATTGGTCTCGGCTCATGTTGGAATGAGTTGTGTAGCCAAATTAGTGTTCAGATCAAATGAAAATAAGTGTGAATCATTACACTGAAATCGAACGTCGAATGAAGAGCAAACAGAAATAAATGGTAAGATAAGCAAACCCTGCTTAAAAAAATATTATATTGTTTTCAAACCAAAGCTTATTGATGAATTCTCTATAAGCGATAAAAGAAAAAATTAGAAAAATAGTAAATCCAATTATGACGCTGGAATTCTTACAATCAGAATTGAATATTCAATTAGTTATTCAACTCACGCATATGGAACCTAACTGGAAGAATGTTTAAAATAAAAAAGAACAGTAAATATTTTGATTTTTTTTTTTTTTTCGTTGTTTCTAACAATGTGTAATACAAAATATTCATGAATGAGACGTCAGTAAAAGCAGACTTCCGGCAGCTTCCGGGGCTACAGGTTTTCACTGCTCATCGTAAAATCGATGTCCCTGAGGACGTTAGAAAGCAGAAGATGTCAAAGTTTGCCAAAAAGTTTGCTTCGGGGTTGTTAAAGTGAATGGTGTGTTCTTCTGTAGCTGCTACGCACCGTCAAGATGGTCGATTGAACAGTTTTCCAATATGCTCGATCGGATGACAACTGAGTTAACTGGTTTAAACCCGTTAGTAATAGCGGGGGACTTTAACTCTTGGGCGCTCGAGTGGGGGAGCCGCCTTACCAACCCCAGGGGATTTTTCTGGAGGCCTTGGCTAGGCTCAATGTGGACCTAGCCAACGTGGGTACCAAGAGTACCTACCATAAAAACGGAGCGGAATCGACAATTGATCTAATCGTCAGCAGTCCTGGACTGCTTAATAATTGAAGGGTGGATGATGGCTACACCCATAGCGACCACTTAGCGGTTCGTTATTGCATCATCCACAATACAAGGCAACGTGCGGAAGGAAGAGCATCCAGTCCATTCGCCCGCCGATGGAGGACGTCCTACTTTGAGTAGAGACTTTTAAAGAGGCGCTTGAGGGGGAACGAATCTTACGCGAGACCCAGGAACCTTGCGGCGAACGACTCGTGATGGCACTTACACGAGCGTGCGATGTGACCATGCCGAGGGAAGTCAAACCGAGGAATGGAAGATCACCGGTGTATTGGTGGACAGAGTCGATCGCCGACTTCCAAAGAACATGCCTCCACGCAAGACGGATTGTACAAAGAGCGTGGTCAGACGCCGATAGAATCGAGCGTAGAGGGGCGCTAGTCGCCACGAAGGCCGCGCTAAAGAGGGAGATAAAGGCCAGCAAGCGAGCCCGCTTTGAGGGCCTTTATCTGAAGGCCAATACGAATCCGTGGGGTCACGCTTATTGGGTAGTAATGGCCAAAACCAGAGGAACGGTGGCTCCAACCGAGCAATCACCAGAGCTGGGGGACTCCGAACCACGACCCGAGTCCATGGCCCCCCGGCGCCGTAGATTTGTCCCATGATCAGTGTTCCAGTATCTCAGACCTTAACGCTGTCATGGCGATGGAAGGGTGGGTGGCTCAGCCGAATACCCGTGACCACGTGGGCGTTGACAACGGCACAACGGGGGCCAGTGACGAATGAAGAACTCATTGCAATAGCAAAGTCGCTAAAGGCAACAAAGCGCCAGGACCGGATGGTATTCCAAACCTGGCCATCAAGACGGCTATCTTGCTGGCCTCCGAAATGTTCAGGGTGGTGATGCAAAGGTGTCTCAACGAGGGCGTCTTCCCGAACGCCTGGAAAATTCAGACCTTAGTGTTGCTACCAAAGACAGGGAAGTCACCAGGGGATCCATCGGCATATAGACCTGTATGTCTGTTGGATGCAGCTGGTAAGGTGCTTGAGAGGGTAATCCTCAACAGACTGACAAAGTACACGGAGGGTATAGGCGGTCTGTCTAATAACCAGTTTGGCTTCCGTAAAGGGAAGTCGACGGTGGATGCCATTTTGTCCGTCACCAAGTGAGAAATGCGTTCAATAGCGCTATCGCTGACTTGCTCCAACGCCTTCAGGTTCCTGGGTACCTGTTCAAGATTCTGAAAAGTTATTTATAGAATCGCGTACTGGTGTACAATACTGAGGTAGGCCAGAAACGTGTCCAGATCGTCGCAGGCGTCCCACAAGGTTCGATCCTGGGTCCGGTGCTATGCAACACGATGTACGATGAGGTACTACGGCTTGAGTTCCCGAACGGGGTGAAGATAGTCGGGTTCGCGGACGACATCACCCCGGAGATATGTGGCGAATCCATTGAAGAGATGGAGCTAACGGCCTCGCACTCCATTGGCATTGTGGAAAGATGGATGAGTTCCAGGAAACTGGAGCTAGCTCACCATAAGACTGAGGTCACGGTTGTTAACAACCGAAAATCGGAGCAAAATGCGACGATCAGTGCAGGTGCAAAACCGAATCGAAGAGGTCTTTGAGGTATCTTGGGATCATGATCGACGATAAGCTGTCAGCCACGTCGATTACGACTGCAAGAAAGCCTCTATGGCTATATCGGCATTTCCCCGCATGATGTCGAATAGCTCGGCGGTGCAAGGGAGCAAGCGTAAACTCCTGGCCAGTGTCACCCTGTTCACACTTAGGTGCAGTGGGCCGGCATGGATCACCGCCTTGAGTACCAAGAGCTACTTGAATAAGCTAGAGAGTACGCACAGGCTTATGTACCTGAGCAGTTTCGTATGTAAGTGAGCAGTTTCGTTTTTAACAAGCTATTTAGCACCGTATTCGGAGGAAACGCCAATACAACACTTGAGCGCCTGTTCTCCTTGTGAAGAATGGCTGAAAACACTGTTCCCGATGTCAGGGTTGGTTTAATCACCGTCCATGTTCCAATGTGGGACGTCAAATTCAACTTTGGACTATGGCCCTCCGGAAAGCCGGGCGTTGGCGTCAGACCTTGCAAGCCCGCTGGAAAACAAGCAAGCACAGAAACGTCAATAGCAGAATACGGACCCCAATAATCGGCGAAGACCACATTGACGAAACAGCACGAGCGTTCCCTCAAACTAGTCAGATGCACTTACATACTTTCCGATGTACTAAAAGAGCGCAAGTTTGGCATCATAGTGCTGCAGGAGGTGCGTTAGAAAAGATCTATGGTGCGTACGTTTAGAGGTAAACATACATCTATAAGAGCTGTGGCACGACATGTGAACTGGGAATAGCTTTCATAGTGATGGACGAATTGCTGGGGTGATCGGGTGGTGAGCAATTAACGAAATAATTTGCCCAAGCCATGAAGTCGAGATCAGTATAGGAGCCTTGAATGCTCATTTCGGCTAGGAGGAGGAGTTAAGGCCGACTGTTGAAATACTCAGTGCTCACCACCGGACAGACGACAACGGCACAAGTTTTATTGAATTTGCTAAGAACATGACCATTCGTAGCACGTACTTCCAGCACAGCCTCCAGTATACGTACACCTGGAGATCACCGTAGCAGACGGAATCGCAAATCAACCAACTGACGTCAGAACTTATCGTGGCGCTAACGACTCGGACCACTACCTGGTGATGGTAAAACTGGGACCCAAATTATCCGTCTTTTAAAACGTACGGTACCGTCGCCCACAACGGTACAATCTCAAATGACTGAAGCAACCGGTTGTCGCCACAGCGTACGCGCAGAGTATCGAAGGATAGTTGCCAGATGAGGGTGTGCTCAACGAAGTCCCTCTTGTGGAATGCTGGAATAATATCAAAGCAGCCATCAACGCCTCTGCTGAGAACGTGGTGGGGTATGTGGTGGTTTTAGAGGAGAAAGACGCAGTGCAGGCAGTCATGCTGCAGCACGAGACCCGGAGAACGTGAACCGTTATAGAAGGAAGCGACAAATGAGGACCCGCAAATTCTGGGAGAAAAAAACGCCGTTCTCAAGAAACGCGGAGATTCTTTCAGAAGCTCAACGTCAGCACGGTGGACGATGGGAACCAACAAGTTCCCACACTGGAAGAAGTAAATGATGCTATCCAACAGCTCAAAAATAACACCGCGACTGGCAACCCGAGTAACACATCGTCATGCTTTTATGTTGAGTAAGCTTCATTATAATCAAATCTAGTCATCTAAGAGTATTTTTAACCGTTAAAAAACATGTGTGTTGCTTGGGAAGGATGGTGTAGGAGCAAAACTCATCAACATGGGCTCGGAAAAGCTGTCCATCTGGCTGCATCGGCTGATAGTCGGAATCTGGGAATCCGAACTACCGACCTCAGCTACCGGAGAAGTAGAAGCAAAGGGGTTATATGCCCCATCTACAAGAAGAGGGATAAGTTAGAGTGTAAGAACTATCAAGCAATAACGATCTTAAATTCCATCTACAAAGTGTTATCCCAAGTCATCTTACGTCGTCTATCACCAACAATAAATTAATTCGTGGGATGTTATCAGGCCAGTTTTGCCGACGGTTGCTCAACAACGATTTCCATTTTACGGCAAATACTCCAAAAATGCCGTGAATACCAGATCCCGACGCATCACCTGCACTTGTGTCGAATAGACCGCACAGAGCTATGAAGAATTACGGACGAGAATGGCTTTCCAAGGAAGCTCACAGGGCTCATGAAAGCTACGATAGACGATGGGCAAAACAACCCGAAGATGCCGACAAAACATTCTTGCTTGTTTGAAACACGTTGGGGACTTCGACAAGGTGATCGAATTTTATGCATGTTGTTCAACATTAAAAGTTGTTATGTGAAAGGCCGCGCTTGTCAGCCTAGGTACGATTTTCCTACGCTTCGGTCAAATTGTTTATTTTTTCCCCCGCTTGATAGACGGCGCCGGTTGTGTTGTGGTAACGTGGTAGCTGCACACCCTGGTCAGTCTGGAATCAGTTCCAGTCAACGCCGTTGAGATTTTTAGGGACGGCATGTATGATCACTTCGGAAGGGAAGTAAAGCCGTTTGTCCCAGCCCATGTGTTGGTGGGTTTTATATGCAGAGCCCAGGTCGTTTCTCTGGCGTGACGAACTCGTCTCAGGCTGAAAGTCACGAAAACACGAAGCAAAAAACAACGACACATCGGCGATAACATGAATGTTGCCGGCAAAAATTACTTGCCGCAACTTCGACGTTATAAGTTTCGAGGATGGTTCCCCAGTCGAAACAGGAAAGCAGGTCAGCACTGGCGCGATAATCTGCTTTCTGAAAATCGTAGGAAACAATCTCCAGTATAATGTCAAAGTGATGAAGCAACTTTCTCTCCATAGCCAAAGGAGTGTGATGAGGAGTCTACTTCACTAGTGGAGCAGGTGGACAGAAGATTGACAGAGCAACATCCTGAGCGCTAACGAAGCAAAGGTCCAAGCTACCGTTGTTCTCGTTTCTCACGTGATTGATTTGCGATAACGTACAAGTACTGTAGCTGTCAAGAAGGGTGGAGCTCCAGAATGAAACGCAGAACATACAGGATCCGGATAAAAGAACCAACTGTAGGACGGTTGCCACGAAATTGCCTGGTAGATTAAAGTCGCCAAAAATGAAGATCTCGTCGATTGTAGCTGCACATTCCATGATAGCTTGGATGGAGCGACAATGAGTGTTAATAACATCAGTGTCACGTACACGGTTCGGAGGTATATATCCTACACATATAAACAACGTACGGTCGGCCAATTCAACAGCTACCCAGACCTGTTCCACGCTGCTCCACAAATCATTCTTAACTGCTCTGGCTTTCAATCCGGAACTGACTGCCAAGAGGACACCACCTTTCGCCGATTTTCGGCTGTTAACAGAGTTACGATCACATCGGAAAACATCGTATTTGGATCCGAACATTTGATAGGAAAGCGTGCGGAAATCAATCCAAGTCTCAGTGAGAGCAACAACATCATAAGCAGCGGTCCAAAACAAATAAGCGATAGTCTTCAACAATTGAGTTCTTATCGCCCGCGTTCTGGTAGTAAATAATGACGTTTTAGTTACAGTTGTGTGAAACTTTGTACGCCTTGTCTGAGAGGGAACTTCGGTGGATCTTCGTTTCACTTCTATACAATCGGTGGTTAAACCGGTGGTGCTTCATCGGAAAAACTCGAAGCCATGGTAATGCATCCAGGGCTTTTGGTGTCCATGGCTGACGAAACGGCACTGAAATTTAGTACAGCATCAAGGAACGTATTTTTAAAATCACAATTGTACTTGCCCTGAAGCGAAGGGTGGAAAATCCCTTCTCTATTTCCAACCACAAAGCCGAAACGACTACGAAGAGCGCTGGTTGCAATAGGCGGAACTGGATTGGAGAGAATGGGGACTTCCATCGTGAATTCTACGGTGCGTCTCGAATTTCTCAAATCATCTTTGAAAGTAGAGCTTTCTGTGGTGCGTCTCGGTTGTAACTATGTTGAGAGGGCGTTGAGCAGAGGTATCAGCTACATGCATGGTAGTGACATTAAACTCAGCTATCATCGAGCTTTCTGGATGGACGAGCATGTTGGAGAAGTTCTTTGAACTTTTCGACATTCGGTTTGATTGATTCATGGCGGTGGGAATATAATTGTCAGCTTCAGAATTTGGGCTTCGTGAGTTATGCGATGAAGTAGCACTGGAAATTGGGAGAGCATCAGGAGCAGAATACCTTGGATAACACACATACTTGCCTGGATGTTTAGATTGGAAGACCCTCCCTCAAACTTCAACCATAGCACCGGGATGGCTGAGATGTCAGAAATAGACGCTGGATTGATAATGGCCGTTTGTTAGCTCAACAGGGTCGGAGCGGTTGGGCTCCTGGTTTCGTGATTGCTGTGATTTCCAACGTGGGATGAAGACGGCAATTTAATTCAGACATGTTGTTTTTGGAAACCCCTGTCCGGATTTCTTGTCTTGGTAATTAACGATTTCCCGAAAGTAGACCCCGTCTTGCCATGTGTCAGCATTGAGAGCCACCTCACGGTACCTTTCATCGACCCCAATTTTAAACGAAATAAATCGCATTGACGTTAGATCAGCATCTTTCTTTACTAATTTTCTAACCTCGATCGGTTCATCGCAAGGTATGTATTCAGTGGCTAAAGCAAGAATATCATTCTCCGTAACACTGGCTGCAATACGGGACAGATATACCCAACATTTTTTTTTGGTTCTGGGGGACAGTAGCGATCGATGTTTACAGATTGCTTTTTTGTGCCTCACGATAGTCTAGGCAAATCGGGTGAAATTAGTCCTGCAGTGCCAAATGATCTTTTGTTACTTTTCAGTGTCAAACTAGGCCAACCAGTGGATGGACCGGGTGCAGCGAGGGTAGCAGGGACAGCAGGGACAGTGGAAATGTTCGTGACCAGAACTTCGACTTGCTCTCTGTTCTTTTCTAACTCTGTTCTAACTCCCTCCATAGATGAACGATGTGTTTCGCTCAGATTTCGTAACGGTTCCGTTAACGCCCCAAAAGCGCCCCGAACATATTTTAAGTTCATAATTCCGGAGAAAGCAGAACCAGAACCGATTAGGTTGTTCACTGATTAAATCCATGTTTGCACGAGATAAAGAGACGCAGTCGAGATGAGCAACTTTTTCACAAAAACTTTGGCATTTAATAAATTTCAGGGTTTTCAGCGGTTCAGAGCACTGAGGGCAGGTTGATTCCATTCTGAAGCTTTTTTGCGATAAAAAATAGCGCCAGCAGATATGCAACACGCAAGGCGGGAGAAGTCGTTTGTTATGGCACGGAAGTTGTGTGCAATTAACAGTGCCGCTACTGACCACCAGGTATCGCTTTGGTAGGAAAAAATGCATGGTGAGGTGGTAGGCAAAATATGTTGATAGCAATCGTCATAATAAACACTGCACTGCACTATCAGATAATTGCACTTCGGGTTTGCAAAATTACACGACGGTTCCAGCGCGACGATGCATATCAATGAACGAAACGTATAACAAATAAATGACGATTTTAAGCACTAAGGGTCAATTTCTTCACCTCCGCTTAGAGCTTAAACCATGTTTAAGCGTATGGGTAAGCACCGCTTAGGAGTTAAGCGGAGGTGAAGAAATTGGCCCTAAGAGTATTTAGATAAAACGTAAACTAAATAACTATGAGAGCACCGTGTATGTCAACAGATAGAGTTACCAGTCCCAGTACCAGTATCGTGCAGAGGTTTAAATTAGTTTTTCAGCATTCAGCAGAGAGTTTGCATTGGTATTAAGCTTCTGACCTTCAACTGTTTTTTCCATGGAATTCCTTACACGCTCACAAAAACAGTTGGCTAGCATTTTCGGGACCATAATTAATTTGAAACAATATTGAGAGCAGCAAAACAAAGAAACTCATTTTTACATTTTTGGCCTAAGACGGTACCACTGTGCATCGGTTTGGATATGCAACAGCAACCCTCTACTCATAGTGCAGAAATATGGACGAAAAACTGGAATGTTTTATAGAATTTACTGTTGAAAAATTATAAATTTACAAGTAGTTTCTATACTAAATGCCTCATCTGGAAAACGTGAGATTAAAAATGTTTTGGTGCATATTTTTTTCTCAAAACGTCTTCCAAAAAAGGAAATTTCTTCAAGTATTGTCAAACAAACTAAAATCGTCCAAAAAATAAGACTACTGAAAACTTCTTCGAGAACACCGACTTAATTGAACTTCGTTTGGTTCTTTCGTGACCTAGCATTATGTGATAAAAAATAAAATCAAACCTTTCTTAAACAACGGGGATGGGTTATTCTGATATAGGTTCAATCCTGTATTTTGGGAAGAGCTGTGATCGAATCCGTGGTAGATCTCACAAGGCCATGGTGATTCGTGAGAAGTTGCCTGATTAATGAGTATGCAATTCTAACTGTGGACAGCGCTTCAATTTATATTATACAAAAAGGAGTAATGATAGCATTTCACCAGATGACAAGTAATATGAATCTGTCATACAAATTGTCCTAAGGTCTATTCATTAAAGAAAAAGGACACCTGTTTATAAATTGTTTCGGGTTAAAACTTAACGAAAAATTGTGAATTTTCACTCAGTGTGAAAAAACATTGTTTTCTTTGGCAACACACCTGAAAATCTAAAATAAATTGCGGAATTTCGAACGATTGGTCGGATCAGCTAATCTTCTTCTTCTTTTAGCATTTCAAGCTTATTGCTTTCACAATTCGCTTATTGCTTGCGCTCAACTTAGTGTTCTAAATGCACTTCCACCGTTATTAATTGACTTTCGATGCCAGGTACCATTTTTGCATTAGTATGGTTGTGCCCAGGGAGTCGAGAAACATTCCTCAACGAAAAATTCGTAGACCCGACCGGGAATCGAACCCAGCCACCTCCAGCATGGTTTTGCTTTGTAGCTGCGCTTTTACCAACTGAGCTCAGGGAGGACCAGCTTATCAAATCGCAGATTAATTCTGCACAAATGGTTTTCCGAAAAGTTTTCGTTTCGAGAATTGGCAAAAAGCGTGAAGTGTACTAGATCTGGACGGGAACGGACGATGACAGTATCGCCATTATTTCGTCTATATCTTTAATTTTCTACACAATTTTTAAAAATCATCATTTTGTGCAATTCAAATATTTGAAATACTAGATATGGCAAAAAAAATGAACACATTTCTAACAACCTTAAGCTAGATATCGCCAAAATAACTTCGTTGTATATAAGAACCCTAGTATTTTTTGTGTGCATGCCAACTGCGGTTCGAAATTGGATGACATAAACCCGCAATAGAGCAATTTTTCCCATTCAGTGAACTTTGAATCCTTCATGATTGTTTGATAACCCAGCAGCATTACTAATAAATTATGAACCAAATTCCGTCATAATATCCATTCCTCAATTCATCTCAATTTCACACCAAGCTTCATATTACCAGTAAAAGCACATGCCTGGAAGTGCTGCAATAGATATGAACCAAAATGAGCGAAGATGAGTACCAAATGCAAAAACCATGTTAATTTCGGTTGCCTGCTGCCTGAGTGCACAATATCAGAGTAGAATTTCAACAGGCGGATATTGGCTGAAATTCATCCCCTGTGAAGATTCCCTGGGTAATTATACATTGAAAGGCACAACACAAGAAAAAAATCAGCCATACCGTATCATAGTGGCCTGTAACGTCAGCTGTCAGCTTACGGAAGAGACTGACAGTTCTTCTGCTGAAGTCAAAATATAATACCGTTGAATTTTTCACCCTAAAAGCATGGACACACAAGAAGATTAAAAACAAAAACTGGGTGAACGCGCCAAGAGAATCCAAGCCGAGCACAGAGGGGGTGGTGAAATTCCATTACTAGCCCTCAAGAGTCGAGTCGATAAGACACATTTTGTGGGTGGAAACATTAGACTTGGAATAAAGAGAATTATCTCTTCTTGATGCTATTGACTTCGCACAGGGGAATAAAGAAAGCCAGAAGAAGTAGCAAATGGGTCTGATGGATTATATGTGTTGCTTTTAATGATTTGGACACTAATAGTTGATGGAATGTTTTGGATTAGTGCGTGTTTTCGGCTTCGAGACGATCGCAGGGTTCAAACGATTGTATTAATATTTAATTTATTAAACACAAAAATTTCTAGTTATGTATTTTTGAAGATCTAACAAATAACACATCATACAACAGTCAAAAATGATACTGCCTTAGCTTTGAAGTAAATACAAATTTTCTATTTAAGAATCTTCAAAACTTGATGTCCGCTTAATTGTCTTTGGATCATCAATAAATGAAGCTTTCGGTAAAAGTGCATTTATTAGAGATTGTACTCGAAAAAATTGCAACAGACGAAAATGATCACCGAAAATTCATTTTACTTCGAAAATTTTTGAAACTTTCAGGAAATAAATAAACACATATTAGCTGTTTTGACATAGGTGGTTTATTCAACCTTCTTACCTAGGCTGAATACTCGCACCTTGGACTTAACGCTAACCATCAAATCCTGTGCATCACTTGCGCCATCTTTCTTACACACTTTCATCCAATCTTTCTTCAAATCCTTGTCGTTTTTTGAAGACCTCCCTTGTTTTCTGAAGCTTGCCCTTCAAAATCGCCCAGAATTTTTCTATTGGCCGATGTTCTGGCGAGTTTGGTGTTTTTCGGCACAAAAACAGCAGAGTTTGGCCTTCTTCGGAACAAAAACAGCATCGTTTGCTTCGAACCACTCCATCACCTGTTTGGCGTAATAGCACGATGCCAGATCCGGCCAAAACAGAGTGTCACCTTCGCGGGACGGGAGAAGGGCATCAAGCGCTTCTGGAGGCAATCTTTTTTTTTATATATTTGGCCGTTGAGGCCGATTTTTATGTAATGCTTGCTGAGTTTGCCGCACCCACAGATTGCCTGCCGCACCAAGTACTTCTTGGCAAATTTGTCGACCTTCTTCTTCCGGAACTTCAGGCGGGACTTGCCCACGAAAAAACTCCAGGCCGGGGATCTAATTGGTCCGCATTTATGAACATCTCGTCGTCCATTACGATGCAGCGCCACTAGCTGGTGGGGGATTTGGTCACCGTATTCTATTTAACGATTCGGTTAGTTGCCTTTCTTAGCTTGAAGACATGAAGTCCGACCCGACTCATTGTCTGCTGGACGAACCAGATGGAAGAATTGACTCTTGACCACGTTCCGAATCGAATAGTTCGTATTGCGTTTGAAGTAATCCCTCACCTTTCTTGCGTTCACGGGGTCGGCCTTCTTTGCTTTTCATATACTGCCAGCTCACCGATCGGTCGTCTGCGTCACCTTGAACGATTTTACCACATGGAACACGGTCGGATGAACGATTCTCCTGTTCCACGATCCACATGCGAGACATGCCCGGATTTTCCACAACCACGCTCATAATTTTTTGGCGAAGCACTTCTAGCTTGGAAGTCAACTCAATAACCACTTGACAGATTGTGACACATGTAAACATTACGCTTTATGCCAGAAAAAGTTATACACCAAAGAAAGTGTTGCAATTTTTTTTCGAACATAATCTTTTCGATCGTTTGTGTATTGTTGAATGATATGTTTTCATAACTGTCTTGATATTCACAATGATTTTCACTGATTGACGTAAACATCTTGACAATATATCGAGAAATAATTGAGTTATTAGAGTTCTTAAAGTTTAAATCTTCCACGATGGTCGTCATTAGTCATATTTTTAGTTGAAACCACACCGTTTTTGTAAGACGTAGTTTCTGTCAAAAATAATGCAGGAAGAAGGTAATAAACTTGTTTTCTAATTCTTTGAAACTGAGAAGTGTATCGGACTTAAACAGAAGTTAACATTTGGCCATTTTTATTGTGTTCATGTTTTGTCTCCAAGTAGCATTGCTAAAACCATCCAGCTTTATTCAGTTTGATCGAGGTTTTATGAAAGTCTTTAGAAATCAATTTGGTTTTATTATGGCACCAATGGTGCCAATAGGTTTCATATGCCATTTTGAATTTCATCAATTGCAGGAAATTCATGAATAATTTAACGAATATATTTGTTTCCATTTTGTTTTTGTTGTTGATAACTCGCATGCTTTCCGAGGTGCATTAATTTTCGGCCCTCTTCATGCCAATATTCACAATAACATTAAATGCTCATATGATTTGGAGCAGGATGCGCTGTAAGAGACTCAACTTGTTTTGGACATTTTGCTAAGGTGTGGCCCATTTAGTATTGGAACAAACATGTTCTTACAGCGACCCTAGTGGTCGGATGTGTAAACTTTGACATCTTATGTGTTCCCTTTAACAATAAAAACATCAGAAGTTTTTTTTCGCGGTGCAGTTCGAACGTGTTTCCGAGCAATACAAAAAGTAAGAAGAAAGAAGAAAAATAATTGTGCGCAATCATTTGGAAAACCCTTTGTGGTCTGGGCCAAAACTTGCTAAAATGTTGGGTTTTCCCCGAAATACCGTGTGGCTTATTTTTAAAAAGGACAGATAAACTTTGTCGACGGATCGCAAGCCTCAAAGCAAGCGTCGAGCGGGTACTGTCAACCGTCAACTGCGGAACGAAGTCATCAAGAACATTAAGGCAAACCCCAGCATCTCAGACCGCAATTTGGCCAAAGAGATTCGCGCCGCTCGCAGTACCGTGCAACGGATTCGTCTCCCGGAAGGCTTCAAGTCATACCGTGCCTGTAGACAACCAAATAGGGATCAAAGGCAGAACAATGTGGCCAGAGTCCGTGCCAAAAACCTGTATGATCAGGTGTTGACAAAATTTAATGTCTGTCTCCTCATGGATGATGAAACCTATGTAAGGCCTGTACTCGAAAAAAATGCACCAGACAGAAGTATTCGCCAAAAATTTATTTGAAGTCGGATTTTTTTGAAACTTTCACGGAATGAATAAATACATATGGATAATGTTTCGGCATAATTACTTTATTCAATTTTTTTTTCCATCGCTGAAAGCTCGCACCTTTCCCTTAAGACCCCTCATTATATTTTGTGCAATGGTGGAGCCGACCTTTTTATCACATTCATCCATTCTTTCTTCAATTCCAGCTCGTTCTTAAACACCTTGGACGATTTTCGAACTTAGGCCTTCATTATGGCCCAAAATCTTTCCACCGGACGAATCTCTGGTAAATTTGGGGGGTTGGCGGTTTTTGGTGCCAAAACAACGTTATTGTCTCTGTACCAATCCAACGTCGATCGCGCGTAATGGCATGATGCCAAGTCTGGCCAAAATAATGTCTCACCTTCGTGGGACCGCAGGAAGGGCAACAGACGCTTCTGGAGGCACTCGGTGTGGTAAATTTCGCTGATGATGGTACCCGTTGTGATGTACGGTTTACTCAGTTTACCGCATTGGCATATGGCCTGCCAGAGCAAGTATTTTTTGGCGAATTTGTTCACTTTCTTCTTCCTTATGTCTTCTAGAACATCAAACCGTGATTTGGCAACGTAGAACTCTAGCCCCGTTATCTGCTTTGCGTCTGCCTTGATGTAGGTTTCGTCATCCATAACCACACACATCGGTTTCGTTAGCCACTCTCGGTACAGCTTCCTTGCACGGGATTTGGCCGCCGTGTTTTGTTGATCACGTCGGTTCGGTGCCTTGTGAACCTTGAATAAACGAAGCCCAGCTCGTTTCATGGTTTGCTAAACGAACCAGGCGGAACACTTTGCCTTCAGAGCCGCGTCGCGAATCGAAAGGTTCGGATTACACTTGAAATAATCCAACACCTTCCGGGCCTTCACAGGGTCAGCTGTCTTCGATTTTCTTCCACTTCCAGCCCGCCGCTTGGTCGTCTGGGACTCTTTAAACGATTTTACCACCCGAGACACAGTTGTATGGGTGATTTCCAGTTGTCTTCCGATCCATCTCATGGTTGCGGATTTTCCATGACGGCGCGCAAAATTCTCCGGCGATTTTATTCTTGTTTCGATGACATCTTATAAACCACTTAACCGATTGTTATGAAATTTTGCACATGTTAACAATTCACTCCAAACTAGATATACCCAGATTTTCATCAATTTTTACTCACGGATAAAAAAGTTAAACCCGGATAAAAATTGTGCATTTTTTTCGAGTACAGGCCTTGAAGGACGATTTCAACAGCTACCGGGACAAAAATTTTACTTGGTTACGGCTCGAGGACATGTTGCTGCTAAATTCAAGTTTGTGTTTGCAGACAAATTTGCACGTAAATACATGATTTGGCAACGCATCTGTAGCTGCGGTAGGAAGACCAAGGTTTTCATCACTGATAAGACATTTAATTCAGAGCTGTACAGAACGAAATGTCGCCAAATGCAAATATTGTCATTAATCAGATCCCACAATGAACCTGTCATGTTTTGGCCAGATCTTGCAAGTTATCATTACAGTAAAACAGTGCTACAGTGGTATGAAACCAACGGGATTCAGTTTCAGTACCGAAAGAACTCAACCAACCAAACTGTCCCCAGCTCAGACCGATAGAGAGATTTTGGGCTATTTTGAAGAGGAAGCTGAAGGTGAATGGCAGTGTCGTCGAAAGCATCAATGAATTGAGAATCAAGTGGAATGAGATTGCAAAAACGATGGATGAGAATAATGTGCGCCAGTTGATGAAACGTATTCCGATAAAAGTCCGCAAATTTCTTCGAAATCGAGATGATTTTTTTTTTGTATTTTCCCTCTAAAGTTCAAATAAAGTCGAACGTTTAAGTTAAAACAGAATACTATTTTGTTAATGTACATCCGAACTATGCGCAATATTCTATGGTCCAATTTTAACTATCAAACAAAATTTCCCGCAACCCTAGAGCTTTTTTCTTAGATTGTATTTACTGCTAAATGAATCAGAAGAGCACAGATTCGAACAAAGCAGAACACCAAAAACCAACCACGATATTACAGAGAATTTTGACAGCTGTGGCCATTTGGCCGTATGCTGGTTTTCATGGAACCCAAAAGGTTTTATGAAGGTTCTGAAGTGGTCATAACATATTTCACTAGAACATTTTCAAAATCTGTTTGGTGTTATAAGGTTTTATTTACTTGTTTCTACAACCGTCTATAGAGTGGGTCACTTTGAAAAAAATTCGGCTTTGAAGAAGCATAGAGGAGGTATTGGTAGACAACACAGTTTTGAATGTTGTTTTATCAACAAAGCCACTCCCGGTGTTTTACGGTTGTAATAAAATAAAATTGTTTCTTGGGTCATTTCCATTCTGCCATCACCACCATGTGGCGCTCTGAATATTCTGATTTAAGTTTTCTTATTTTTTTTTAGGTTGCCACATCTACCATTGATATTTTATGAAAAAAGTTACGCCGCATTAAGTACATCTGGGGCTATTCATAAACCACGTAGACTTTTCTGGGGGGAGGGAGGTTTTGACCAAAGTCTACGCTCCATACAAAATTTCAAATAATTGTATGGAGAAAAGTCAACGAGGGGGGGCGGGCGATCTGAGATTTTCAAAAATGAGTCTACGTGGTTTATGAATCGGCCCTCTGCGAATGTATGTGTACTAAATTTTGTACAATTTTCAAAATGGAATTGATTTTGCAACAACCAGTTTGTATTGAACTTTGCGTTAAAAACGGTTTCAATGTGTTATGAAAAGTGTTTCGGCAACGATACTCTGAATTAAATAGTCAGTGGCACCATCGTTTCAGAAGTGACCGTGAGTCCGTGAACGATGATGAGAGAAGTGGTAGTGCATAGACATTGAAAACCGACGCAAACATAAAAAAAAAAGAATGGATGACCGTAGACCGCAAATTGTCCATCAGAGACATGACAGAGGAGATGGATATTGCAGTAGACATGATTTCCAATGCCGAATCTGATCTAACATTCATCAAACGGGTCATTACTGGAGACGAGTCAAGGATTTATGAGTATAACAAGCAATCCAGGCATCAAGCGAGAGAATGTCGTGCCGAATCAGTCAAAAAAGGAGGTGATGCTCACAGTTTTCATAGATTACAAGGGTTTTGTGTATCATACTCCTTCCACAAGGCCAGACCGTCAACAAAGAGTATTGTTTGGGCGTTATGAGACGTTTGCATTTAGCAATTCGCCTAAAAAATACCGAAATTGTGAACCTTGTAACACTATAACGCACCGCAACACAATGAACATTTGGCTAAAAACGAAACGAATACCATTCAGCAACCACCGGATTCACCTGATTTGGCTCCATGCGACTTTTTCCTATTCGGTCGACTCAAGAAACCGGAACGCGAGAAATCGAAGATGCCTCTGATGGCCATGGCAAACCGAATATAATTTTTTTTTTCGTGAATTGAATCAAGCGCTGGCATTAGTGCGTATCAGTCGATGGGTAGTACTTTGGAAAGGTATTGTCAATTTCCTGAATAAATCAGGGGAACTTTTTGTTCAAGGTAGTGGTTTTGCAGATGCCCGTCATACAGCGTTGAAAGATTAGTAATTACTTGTCCTTTGTTCGTCCATTGCTGAAGTCGTGAACAATTTTATCGAGATTGGTAACCGAGCAATATCTAAGAGTTTGCGTTACACACGATAACGATACTCTTAAATTCATCTCCGTCGCCCTAGCGAGTATTATCCCTAAGACGCAATGGTCATCGTGTGTACGCTTCCTTTACAAGAAATATGCGAGACGTATGTAAACCGATCTTCGGCGTGATCCTGAACTATTCTGACTATTGACCAGGACCAGTGGATTACTGGTTGAGAAGAACCAAAATAATAAAGCCACTACTTTGTTGGACAAATGTAACCTTCTGGTTGAACAATTCAAGAGAGTTTTCACATATTTGATCCTGTATTACTTGAGTAGGAGTCTAACAATGAAGTTTCTTCACAGTATCCTTAAAAACCGATGTAAACACCCCAAACAAAAACATCCACAGAACTTAAACGTTGTTTTATCCGCTTCCAATTTCTACTAATAGCATGTGCATGTTTCTTTTTCCTATTTTCATTTTAGTTCGGGATCCATTCTCGTCTATGCGCCCCATTTATTCTATATGAAGGTTGAAGGGGAGTTCATACCTGCTGGCTGTGTGCGGCGAAGAAGCAAAAGTAGCACCAATGTCTAATGGCAGAAGAAAAACTTTCTCTGCACATCTCACATGAAGTGAATTCGGCAATGAAGAAAATGCATTGTTATATCCATGTTCGTTTGGTGCCACACAGTGAGTCCGTTTAGATGAGTCTACCACTATCGTTTAGGATACAAAAGCACCAATTCAAAAGGCCAAGCATAGAGTTCACGGTAAATTTTCCCACTTTGCAAACAATTTCATCTAGCATGTTTGTATAAAAAAAAGTTTTAAAGAACGTCCAAATTTGTAATTCGGTTTAGTTTTAAGCTAGCTCTTCTATGGTTTGTTTGTTATGCAAACACTCTACATTGTCACAGTTTTAGCTTCGTGCTCTCGTTCAAACTTGTTCTTAAAGTTGTTGTTGTTACGTGAGCAGAAGTTCCATGTAAATACAGTTAAATAAGTTGGAAATGAATAGGCTGGCTTGATTCCTGTTTGTTAAATTCAAACAAACTAGAAATCATACAAATAAAAATAATGAAATAAAGGAGTTCAGACAAATTTTAGTAGGATTTTTATAATCTTTTGCGGTTGATCAATTTTGAATGAATGAATGTCTGAGTCATTAAATGGGGCCTAACACTGGCACCGAAAGTTCTAAATTAATAACTGTGGAAGTTCATTTAGATCGCTTAGTTTTGAGCAGGCAACAATCTAGATGTGAAAGATACTTCAAATACAGATGACGTCACATTTGAAATAAGTTATTTCTAAATGTGTATGAGTGAAAGGGCTCAGTGCATTCGTTTTAATTCCGTTAAAATTGCGCATTCTTTGACAGAAACGCGTTTATCGTCAACTATTTGCAATATTGCTCAGTGTTTTGTACTCAACTCTGAGGATAAATTCGCGATTCTGCAGAAGCAGACGGTTGTTTGTTGCAAGAACCATCTGCTTTCTCCAGCAAATATACTGAATGAACAGCACAGAAGCTCCATCATTAGCAGGACTGTTCTCATTTGATAATTTTGCTGAAGGTATTTTCAAGAACCTCGACTTGTTCTGGCAATGCTTCCCGCTGTAACGATTTTTTTTTAAGCAATTGACATTAAAGTGGTACCTCTTTGTAGCTATAGTTTCCTTCGATGGATATTTTTTCATAGGTGGTCGGGTACAAAATTTTTAGCACACAATACCGTTTGTGATGCATTTCCTTTTGGAAAAACATGGCTGTCATCAGAAATAGATCTTTCGTTTCAAAATTTAAATATTATCCATCTTGATCGTGAGGATTTGCGTGTAGGATGAATACTTTTAGGAATCAAAAAGAGCCACCTTCAAATTTGCGGCATATCATTAACTCATTCCATGTCATTTAAATATCTTTGGATCTGGTTTGATTCTAGGTGCACCAGGAGATCCCACATTGAGTATCTGAAGCGAAAGTGTCAGCAATGGATCAACTTTTACTGCACAATTACTGGGTCCACAGCAGCACTTCCACAACATCTTCTAACGTTCGGACAACGAGTTGTCTGGTTTAATTTTTGGTTTTTTTTTATTTTTTTTAATAAAACTGGGACATATTCATGAAAATACAAGAGCTTCTAAGTGCTTTATCATCACGTTATTCGCCTCATGTCCAGTCATTATTCTTAGAACGCTCATTTCTACCGTGTTGAGCTGAGCGACAGTAATCTCTTCTGTGAATGTGGACAAGGTTAGCAGGACGCAGATCACATTATTTGGTCTTGTGCTGAGTATAGTGGAGTCAGATCTGAGCTCTATAATTCCCTTCGGGCTTGAGGTAGACAACCTTATGTCCCGTTCGAGATATTTTGGCCCTACGTGATCTGCAGTCTATGGAGTCTATTCTTGCCGACGCACTTTCGGCTGACTCCGAGCATTCCGCTTGGAACAAGAAGCAATCAGGTGTACCTCTACTTGCAGATGAAACATTTACAATTGTTGCCTTGGTAGTACATATTTCCCTTCCAGCTGGCAAAGTGCAGCGAAGACGGGATTTTCGCCCATGTACGCGCCACGCACATCAGTGTAGGCGGATATCCCTAGGTCCGTCGGAAATATCTCCCGCACGATGCGTTTTACGCGTCCATATTGTGACAAAACCGTAACGATCTCCTTGTTGGGAACCTTCGTTGGGATATTGTATATTCGCACATAGCAAATATGATCCTGGGTGAGTGACATGTGCACTTTTACCTTTTTTTTTTTCTATTCCCATAATGGAACAACAGTTCGTCCGAGTTGGCTGTCAACGCGTCCAACATCGACCACTCAGACTTGAACTTGACTTGACTATCTGCTATCTTTTATGCAGCTTCAATTAAACGAGCCGTGGATAACTATCGAGGTATTGCATCGTTAAGTGCTGTATCGAAGCTTTTCGAGCTAGTGATTGTGGAACCGCTGCTCTCTCATTGCAAGCAGTATTTGAGAGCAGATCAACATGGGTTTACTTATGATCGCTCTACAACCACTTATCTGCTGTGCCTCACTCCGTATATTATCGAAAGCATGGCTTATGGGGCTCAGATGGACGTTGTTATATACACCAACATATCTGCGGCATCCGAAAAGTGGAACCATTGTGGTTGCTAAACTTGACAGGCTTGGTGTAAGCGGTAATCTTCTGAGTTGGTTCCGCTCGTACATCATGGGTCGCCAACTAATAGTTACCATAGGAGATTGCAGATCAGCTAGTTTCTCCGCCACATCAGGTATACCTCAAAGAAGCCACCTTGGACCATTGATTTTCATACTTTTCTTCAATGACGTGCATCTGGTTATCGAATTGCTTTCCTGTCACTATCTTCAACGTCAGCTGAATGCGTTCACCAGTTGGTGCAATTTGAACCGAATGGTAGTGAACCTGCCAAGTGCTCCGCTATTACATTTTTACGAAAAAAAGCAACCGATAATGTTCGAATACGACCTGCATGGTTCGTCAATCGAACGAGCCAATCAGGTAAAAGACCTGGGTGTGATCTTAGATTCGCAGTTTTCATTCAGGCAACACATTACATATATTGTTGATAAAACGTCTAAAACCTTATGGTTCATATTCAGGATACCTTAGAACTTCTCCGACATCTACTGTCTGAAATCACTCTATTGTTCCTTGGTAAGATCGACACTCGAGTAGTTCCATTTCGACTACTCAGCTACGGACTAGAAGAGACACAAGCAGAGCCGTGACCGTCACCGATATCCTGCAGGGTAGGACAGATTATGAGACTCTCCTGAGGCAAATCAACCTGTTTGCTCAACCTTGACTGCTTCGCAACAATCTCATGTTAAGGCTGCCTCTGCATCGAACAAATTATGGAGTTTACGGTGCGGTTTCCGGACTACAGAGAGTGCTCAACAGAGTGGCATCTGTTTTCAATACGTCGAAGGTTTTCTTTTATTTATCCGGCAGGCATAACGGACTATGAGATCAAGACTTATTATTTATTTTTTAATGTTTTTATGTTATGACCATACCTTAATGTGTAGCTGTAATTTTTGACAATGTATTTTTAAATGATTTACATCTTTGGGGCTACACCTGAATAATAACAAAAACCAATTAACAATAAACAATAAACAATAAGAGCTACTCCTCAGTGAAATGTTATTTGACTCTACAAATGTTTTAAACATTGACGTGTCTTGTGGACTGCCACACTGAATCAACTGATGGTGTTTTTATTGCATACAGAGTTCCGAACATTCCAGATCGCGCACAGCCAAAATGTCTCGAATCTGTACATTGGGTTGTGTACCTCGAGCCCCAAGAGAATCATAATGTTCTGATCTGACTCCACAATGCTCAGCACAAAACCAAATAACGTGATCTGCGCTTTGGTAACCTTCTCCGCATTTGCAGAGACTGCTGTCTCCCAACCCAACACGGAACAAATGAGGTTTAATAAATAATGATTAGACATGAGGCGAGACATCACACGAGGTCTCGACCTACATCCAATCCCCTGAACCAAGATTTCTTCGACACTTTGGGAGTAATAGAATGTAGCCATCGCCCCAAATCTCCTTTACTCCATTTATTCTGCCAGTTAACGAGTGATCTCTGGCGAAACATTGAGAAAAAATCGTTGAAAGCGATTTGTCGTTCATAAACATCACCTTCCATAGCGCCCACTTTTGCAAGCGAATCCGCTTTCTCATTGCCTAGAATCGAACAATGAGATTGAATCCACATAAAGGTGGAAGGTGAGAAGGTGAGAACGTTAAGATAAAGCACTAAGAAGACCTAATATTTTCATAAGAAAATAAGAGGTGTGCCTTACCGGCCTCAAGGAGCGAATAGCCTCAATAGAACTGAGACAAAGCCAGCGGACTCCTCTATCAAAGACCCGTCAGTAAAAAACGTCTTAGTGGAATCAACTTGGCCAAACTTTGCAGCAAATATTACCGGAGCAATCATAGGACGATGATGCTCTGGGAGCAGGAGCTTCATGGATAAATCAAAATGAACCAAATTATCGAAGTCGGAGAAACAAACACAATTGGGAATATTCGGCGAAGTTATGTACAAGTGATACAAATTCATGAAGCGAGTTTGAGGATTCAACTCAAGAAGCTTCGCAATGTTTTCGATTACCTGCTGAGGAGCCGGAGAGACAATTCTGAAAACCAGTCCGAGAGTGGCAACATGCCAGCCAGCACTTCAAGACTCATCGTATGAGTCGAGTGCATACAACCTAACGCGATACGCAGACATCGATACTGGATACGTTCCAGTTTGATGATATGCGACCGAGCCGCCGACTGAAAACAAAAACTACCGTATTCTAGAACTGACAAAATCGTTGTCCGGTACAACGTAAGAAGATCTTGCGGACGTGCTTCCCACCAAGTTCCGGTAATCGTAAATAGAAAGTTGATCCTTTGCTGGCACTTTCGCTTCAGATACTCAATGTGGGATCTCCAAGTGCACTTAAAATCGAACCAGACCACAAGATATTTAACCCAAGCAACACACAAGTTTTATAATGGTTGAAAATACTTGTATATGACTAGATTTGGTAATAAAGAAGTTTACTCAACATAAAAGCATGGAAATGTGTTACGACATAGAATGAGTTATTGGTGTACCCAAAATTTGAAGCTTTGGTTGTGCTGGGCTATGCTTCCTAGAAAAAAAACTACCAACTCTAGGGCCCAAGTAGACAAATTGTCTAAGGTATCCTGTCCACATTACAGAGACTGCTGTCTCTCAACCTAACACAGAACCATTGAAAGTTTCGTGAATAATGATCAGACACTGAGGCGCCGTCATCTACAAGTTGTCTCAACGTACAAGTTGTCTTAGACACATTGGAGGTGATAGAATGTAGCCATCGCCCCAAATCTCCCCCCTTTTTACGTTGAAGGTGATTTGTCGTTCATGAACATCACCTTCCATAGCGCCCAGCGGCTTAAACATGATCCCTGGGGGAGACCCATGTAGCTAAATCGAGAAGCTGTAGAGGTTCCATGAGGAAAGCTCATATGTTTCTCTGACAGCAAATTGTACAAAAAATTATTCAGTAATGGAGAAAAGCCACACGCATGGAGTTTATCTGAAAGAACTTCAACAGATACTGAATCAAAAGCCCCTTTAATATCCAAGAATACAGAAGCCATTTGCTCTTTTTAAGCAAAAACTAACTGAATATCTGTGGAAAGCAACACGAGACAGTCGTTCGTTCCCTTACCCCTTCGGAAACCATATTGAGTATCTGAAAGCAGGTTATTCGTCTCAACCCATTTGTCCAGACGGAAGAGGATCATTTTCTCCAACTACTTTCGAAAACAAGATAACATCGCGATGGGTCGATAGGAGTTGTGGTCGGACGCTGGTTTACCAGGTTTTTGAATGGCAATAACACTCACCAGTCTCCAATCATCCGGTACAATGTTGAGTTCTAGAAACTGAATATTATCACACGATATTGTCTGTATTGTCACACGAAAGGAGTGCGAGAGAGAGTTCTACCATTGAAAAGGGTTGGCTGACCTCATCTATCGAATTCGTGGTTCTGCGAGGAATCATTCGTGCCGGCACAGAATCTGGACAAACTTTTCGCGCATACTTGAGGATCCATTGGTCCGAGTATTCCTCGCTCTCGTTGTGCGTAGTTCGTTTACGCAATCTTCGCGCCGTATTCCAAAGAGTGTTCTTTGACGTATCACGCGATAGCCCGTCCACGAATCGTCGCCAGTATCCGCGTTTCTTGGCCTTGATGAGGCTCTTAAGTTCGCATTCAAGGGCCGTGTATACTTCAAAGTGCTCAGGTGTTCCACGTCTACGGAAAACTTTAAACGCGTCGGACTTTTTACGGTAAACCTCGGAGCAATGCAGATCCCACCATGGAGAAAAAGGTTTCCTGCGAAATGACGTTCCTGGAACTGATCAAGTTTGAGCTTGAAGCGCGCTAGCCAAGATCATGTTGGAGAGGAAGCTATATTCCTCCAGCGGTGGAAGCCGATCTACCGTCATTACGGCTTCATCTACTGCTGTCCTGAATTTTGTCCAATCGATCCTTTCAGCTTTTATATGACAAAAGATGTTTTTACATTTCTGATCAAGAAGATGTTTTTGGTGTTACTTGGGGCATCCATACTCTCAAGGAAAACTCAGGAGTTTAAATGTCACCCCGAACAAGTTCGAAAAAAAATCCCAAAGTGGTGTTGGAACACACAGCTCGAAAAAGTAGTGTGATTTTCTTTTCATTTTCATGCACATAAATGGAGCGTCACAAAACTTACAAAGTTTTGGGACATTTTATACATTGTCGATAATGTTGTATGCAAAAGCTCGTCTTTTATAGAACTATTTTGTGCAAATTGCTGCTTCGTGTGGAATGAAATGTAATTTCACATGCTCTGATATTTACATCATAATGAAAATTCAACTAAAAAAAATCTGTGCCAAAAATCTCGATAATCAAGAAACAAAACTTAGCATAATGGAACAATTTGCAGACAATTAATTTAAATTTTCTATTAATTACTTTATTACGGGACGCTAGTATTGTTGGCTGATGCATTTTCGCACAATATTAGCAAAGATGTGAAAGGGCTATAAGAAGCCTGCAGTGGATTTGCATCCAGCTGGGAAGATGCAACGAGGAGAAATGAAATTAACGGTTGTCCGGTATAAGCCAGTTAGCAAACATTATCCGGTAAGGTAAGTAGATGATTGAATATCACCGCTGATTTTTCCAGAAAATGCTGTAGCTTATATGATTAGCGTCATGGTAGCACGACGGAAAGTTAGCAGATAATCGAATTCAATTATCTGCTAATATCTGTTGCTAACGTATAGGAGAGAAAAAAAGTACCTTTTTCCTAAGAAGACCGAAAAGAAGACTTGAATTCAATTGCGAACCAACCTCGCCATCCGTCCTCTTCAGGATGGGCAATAAAGCTAAAGAGTTTGTTTGATTGGAATTTCTGTAATTAAACTATATTCTTATCTGTTGGCAGCTGTGACTCACTAGATGGGTAGGTGCAACGAGTTGCAAACTCTTGTATAAACTGCAATCCTGTGTAAGCTAGTTGATAGCCAGCGGAGGCTAATTTGTGTCCGGAATTATTTTTTGTAACTTTGTCGCGTCAGTAGTCTGACCCACGGAAGAATTTCTTTCAGTGTATGGATTAGCTGTCAGTGGAACCTTTTACCTTCGCGTCGACGTGCATATTGTAAGCCCAATATGTCGGTCAGAGATGTTGCCAAATAAGTGGATGTAGCTAAGTCAACTGTACATTAAAGTGAGATGTAGACTGAGACCATTCAAAACTCAGAAAAAAACCTCGCCGAGATGATAAGGGCTTGAAAAAGCGAAAAGTCGGGCCCAAAAGCTATATGATTCGTTGTTAACTGACGATACAAGTTGGATTGTACTGGATTAAGAAACATACGTGAAGACTCACTTTTCACAAATCCCTGGTAATGAATTCCACACTACGAAGGACAGAGGAAGCCTAGAGTCTAAGTTCGAAAAACAGAAGATAGAAAAAAAAATGCAAAAAAATATCTCGTTTGGCATGTCATCTGTACACGCGGTAAAATCAGCCAACCATTCACCTCAACCGGGAATATTAACAGTGAAATCTACATCAAAGACTACCTTCAAAAACGCCTATTCCAGCTTTCTCACACACCCTGTTTTGGCTCGATTTGACATCTTGACACTACTCAACAGTGACGAAGAAATGGAAAATAATGTCATTGTGGTACCTCGTGACATTACTACTCCAAACTGTCATCAGCTCCAAGAGATTGAGAAATGTTGGGCAATAATGAAGGCTGATTGTCCGAAAATGGGAGGAGAGTCAATATCGGTTCAAGACTTCAAGCAGAAGTGGATGAAAGCTTACAAGACCAGAGTAAAGAAACTTTGTCCAAACTTTGATTGCAGGAGTTAAGTCAAAGGCTGGAAAGTTTTGGCGTGAGGGTGAAATTTAAATCTATGATTGCAAAAGTGTAAAGGAACATACTTGAGGAAAATAAATGTTGAGAAAAAGATTTTTTGCGGATTTTGGTTAAACATATAATGTTCAAGTGATGATACAACATTTATTTCCGGACACGCTCAAAAAGGGAGTCAAGATGAGAGCTTTGTGGAACTTGATTTCTTTCTATTGAAGTCCAGGCTCAATTCCGTTTTTGCCATTTGAAGAGTAGCATTGGAATATCAATGCTGACCGCTGCTATGTTGCTTTGCTAACTGCACTGCTTTGTAAGTTTTAAGAGCTTCTAATTTATATTTTATAATAATTCGTTTTAAATCTACTTTCTTAACAAATAAGGAATAGTGTGCACTTTAGTGGAAGCCGCCTTCAAATCCATTCATATAAATTCGAAATAGATGTTGTACAGTGAGTTCAGTGAATAATTGATGAATACTGATATATTTTTAGAGGTTGAACAAACTTTATTTATGCTGCATGTTTTTTATTCTTTTTTTTTATTTACTGGAACAATTTTTCGTTGAACAATTTAGGAATGCAAGAGGTAGTGGCTACACTGCGGTAATTACGCACGTCGCTGTTTTTGCCAGATTCAAAGATAGGCGTTAAATAGGGCCTAATCCATTTAGTATTTGCTCGTTTCGTTTTAATTACTGGTAGCCGTAACGTAGCCTCTGGTAGTCGTAACGAGAAGTCAGTAATTTGGAAGGTATGTTATTTAGTGGTGAAAATTTCATCAGTATTGAATCTCACGTTCAAAAGTTATCATAGATGGAGCGCAGGAGATGAGAATACATTTTAAACACTCATGTTGAAAATCCGACGCGGTCTGGAGGAGCGATCGCAAACTATCTTGAATTCCCAAAATCGACTGTAAATACCGTGCTGAACTGTTACCGGGAAACACTAACGCGAGATAGCACACAAAAAAAAAAACCGCAGAAGTGGAACATACGACCAGAAATTATGATTGAAAGACTGTAGGGAAGTCCGGAATAAACCTGGGATCTCCAGGCGTGATTTGGCGAAAAAGTTCTCTGCGCCGTACAGTACAGTTCGACGAATTAGTCGGTGTGAAGGTTTCCAGTCGTACCGTGCCAACAAGTACCCCAACAGGACCCTGAAACAGAAGATGGTTGCTAAACGCCGTGCAAGGACACAAATTTTACCTTGCCAAACGCAAGGGTGATGTTCCAGGTAGATTCAAATTTGCCTATGCAGACAAGTTTGCTCATAATTTGATAATATAGCAAGGCATCACTATGGGTATTATTTCATTTTCAGTATTTGTGTTATAATCTTCAAATGTGAAATTAATTCAATGATCGCATGAGTAAGTAATGTTATAAATTATCATTATTATAATTTTTCTTAATATTTTGTGCGCTTTCTTTTTGCGACTTTGTTTTATCTGTAGTACCTGACTGGATATTTTGATTTTTTAATAATATAAGAAAGCATATTGTAAGAGACACCAACGGCAGCTTCGAAATTTTCTACGGAATTGTGTATGATTTGCCAGTTCACGTTGTTTAATAAAATACCGCTAAATTCAAGCTAAGAGATTTTCGTCTTCTTGTTTTGCAATTCAGGTTTGCTTAAAATACGGCTTTTTGTTATTGTTCTGTGTATTGTTCCTGAGATGTTTGCCCTTTTATTATTCAAAGGTAATAAAATGAAGGCACCCATCGATAATCGAATCCTCTAACAATACAAGCAAAACATATGTTGTTTTATTTCAAAGTACCCCCTAGGAAGCATGCTGAAATCTCCCAATAAAACATGACGTAAATCTGTTCGTTTCCGTTACATATACCAAGCTTCTACTACGGTTGTACGTGATGGCGCTCAAAATGCCGCAACGGCTATATTAAAGTTGGGATGTCCTGATCTGCTGCCAAAGTGTCGGGTGTTCAAGCTGGGCCGAGTCAACCTTCTGCCTTCCATATAATCAATTTACACCCATTCGACCTCCTTATGCTATTCGGTACTAGAGCTAACACACACTAAGGGTTTCACTGCGATAATACGATGGTTTCCGGTTTCCCCGGTGCTTATGGTGAACCAGAGGTGGCAAGCGGTGCCCAATAATTTAATATTGATTTTCGGTCACTTATCACATTCCATGTGGTCCATAAAAACAGGATCCGATGGCGGTTTTGCCAGAGAGTCACGTTTGATTGGACGTTGAACCACTCACTTCGATATTAACCTTCTTAATAGCTGTTACGAAAAATCTGCAAGGCTATTTTCTAAATATATCGCATTTTTCAATTAAGAATAAGAATGTTTTTCTTGTGTATATTTTACGAAGAATCGAGAGTTCATAAAGAGGGCTTAGGTAAAAACAGTAAAATTGAATTTTGTGCTAAATTTGTGCCAGCATATGCAGGAAAGAAATCTAAATCTGAGCTAAACTTTACAACTTCATTTGCATAAACTTTCGTTCTTAGAACCTGAAGTAGAATAAGCTTGAAATTGGTCCCACAAGGAGATTGGTTTGGAAATTTTCACCATGTGCAGGAAGTAAAAACAGGAATATGTGTTCACACACTCACACGCAGTGAGATATGTACTCTTGGCAATCTGCTCATGAAGTGCTTCTTTGTGGTCAGCCAGCTTGAGTGGACGATCCAACTAGCAAATGGAAGCTGGATACCATGGAGAGGAAATATAACAGCCTTTATCTGTCTGTGACAGGATGCTTTCAATGTATCCTAGGCGTGCTAATGTAATGCTACATGTATGCAGATTCAATAAAATGCTATCTTATATCGAAATCATCGCCATTACCATCTCGGAGTGGGGAGGGAGACTAGGAAATAAATATGCAGTGCGATAACAGTGAAAGGGATGAAGATTTGCTGATATGATAACTATATAATTATTTCATTGTACTTGTATTACAGTGGCTGACTACGTGGAAAACTCTTTCACTTAATAGAAAGGAATGGATCAGCTTTATATATTTCTTGATAATCAAGTTTTGTTTAAAACTTGTGTTCAATGAATTATGAGGATGGTGCTCCATTAACGCAACTAAACCAACATAGCTCAGATAAAGTATTGTAAATTCTTGTTAAATATCATGAATATTAATGGTGCGTCCCAAAACCTGCAGGTTTTCTTTTTAAATCGTGCACATTTCAGGGACATTTCATACATTGTCGATAATTTTCTACGCAAAATTTTGTCTTTGCTAGAAACATTTCATGCAAGTTGTTGCTTTGTGTGCATTTGAAAACGCCTGAGATAAAATTCAATGTTTCTTTTTATCTGTGTGGGAAGGGTAACTTCAATGAGGGAAAGTTGGAGAGATGAATCAATTGAAATTTGATCTTAGAGTATAACTTATAACATGCAAAAACAGATTTTGCCTGGCTTTGACTTGATAAATGTTTGTAAAAATGAGTAAGAAAGTAATGAATTTTAACAAGCACGTAAAATTTCACCTCATTCAATTCCCAGCCAAAGGAGGCGTAAACAACGAAATTGTTTGCAATCTTTCATGCGCCAGACATTGTTTCTTACAACAGACTAGATTCAGGCGTTATCTGACTTAAATTTACATGAAATATCCCATTATTTTCTGTCAAATCTAGCATTTCCTTCATGTCCATTAGATAACGCCGAAAATTAAATGTTTCTTTCTATCTGTGTACAGCATTCCATGTATCTGGATGAACAATAGAAAAGGGCCTATCGACATTTGTAAACAAACACTTCTGAGCCTATTTCCTCGAAAAGCGTAGGCCACCCACGCAAACCAATACCATCATCATAAAGGGGAATGTTTCCTCTAATCGTCGATTCTGTAGGTTTGCGTGTATAGCCAACGGCTTGCGAGAAAAAGGGCTCCGAAGTGTTTGTTTACAAATGTTGATAGGCCCTTTTCTATTGTTGATCCAGATATGTGCATTAAATAACTAAGAAAACTAACGTTTCTTTTAAAACTGTGCAATCTTTTGATGTGAATCCAGAAAAGATTTCTAATTTGGGTGAATTTATCTTCAAATGTGTTCCTTACCTCAACGTAATATACAGCAGTCGATTGTATTATTCACTGTAACTCGTCAAGTCTGTGAGCTGCAATTTAATTAAACTATTAAACAACACAGCTCGAAAAAGCAGTGTAGATTTCTCATGTTCAATCTCATGCACATAAATGGAGCCTGGCTCAACATACAAACTTACATTATCGATCGTATAAAGTTCTGAGCTATTTCAAACATTGTTTAAAATAATGTCTGCAAAAACCTTTCTTTCATGAAAATATTTCTTTCGACTTGCGGTATCAGGTGGAATGAAATACAATTTTACCCGCATCAATATTTACATCACAATAAAAATTCAGTTATTTTTTCTGCCGCTTGCGTACAAAAAAAAAATGATGAATTTAAATAAACGTATACAATTTTCCCTCGTTCACTTGTTAGTCAAAGCAAACGTAAACAACGAAGTCACTTGCAATCTTTCATTCAACAGACAAGATTCAGGCCTTATCTGGCTTAAAAAAAATATCCCATGAACAAATCTACACAGAAAAAAATAATGAGTTTTAACAGGCGCGTAAAATTTCCTCTCGTTTGATTCCAAGCCAAAGGAAGCGAAAATAACAAATTGTTTGCAATCTTTCATAGGCCATTTTTTTATGATGAATTATCCCATTCATTTCCGCCAAATCTAGTATTTTCTTAACATGCATAAGATTACGCAGAAAATTAAATGTTTCTTTCAAACTGTGTAGCATTTCATTTGTGTGCATTAGATAACGCAGAAAATTACATGTTTCTGTATAATTGTAGATAAGCTTGATACGACGTCTGTTGTTCTGCACAGTGGCTTTCAAGCCACATTTAATATTCTACATTATCTTATCCACATAAATGGAATGCTACATTTAGTTTAAGTTCATGGGATATTTCTTCTCAATTTGAGCCAGATAAGGTCTGAATCAAGTCTGTTGAATGAAAGATTGCAAGCGACTACGTTCCTTACGCTTGCTTTGACTAACAAGTGAACGAGAGGAAATTTTATGTATCTCTTTAAATTCATTATTTTCTTCTGGGTAAACTACGAAAAGTTAGTGTGGTTTTTTTTTTCATCTAGACACACAAAAAAATCAAACCATTCGAAAATTATACTTTCTCCAACTTTAGTCCTTTCATTGAAAATTTTACCAATACCAACAAAATAGTATGCGATGAATGTAATAGGCCTAATTGATATAATATATCCTTTGAATTGGGTTTTCAGTTTTCTTGTGAAGTTATTCTCCATTTTTCTCTGTGAATAGTAAATTAAAAACGGGTTACTGTACAGTTTTGCCAATTTTAGGCCACTTGAAAATAGTGAAGGTATTTTAACCAGCTTCACTAGTTTAGTCATGGCGTTCAAAATGGTTAAGGAAACCTAATACTTCACGAAAGTGTATAATTAAATTGATGAATAATATCTCGAATTCTACAAACTTAACTAATCATCATGATGTGAACTTGATTTTCGTACCTTATTTTTTGCTGAATATATGTCGTATTTGGAAAATTGAAACATTAGAAGAATTGAAAAACTATTTACTGTGATGCATCTTTATATAAGCTCAGTATATTGCTTGTCTTGGAGCCTCCACGTTTAAGATTGGTAGATAAAATATCCTTGAACAATCCATTTTATTGGAAAATTTTGATTTCTCTTGTAAATAGGCTTAAGAAGATATTCATTCTTGCAAAAGGAATCGAGCAGCAAACGTAATTTTCTTGATGTAACATCCTTAGAAAATTGAGATTTAAATGAATAATCTAGTTGAACAACTTGAGAAACTCATTTTCTTGCATGTAACCACCGTTCAAATTTATTCCGTCATCATCGGTTAGCAGAAAATTTCGCAACAATAGCTCATGCAAATTCTGCTTGCATGAAGAGACACATTCCAACAATATGTTTTAATGAATAATTCATAAGATTGCTATTCAGAGGAATGACGGATCCATCGTTTCCTTGCAGTGGTCTATGTTCATGCTCCTTACGCTTTTACGGTTAACCCTCATCGGATGGATGGATGGACGGATATAACGCCAACAACAGGAAATCTACATAAGTGAATTTCTGTAGTGTAAATTGAATTTCCATTACTAAGACAATGGATGCATTTATGTAACTCAATTATCACTCAGTCTCTGGGGAAGAAACTACAATTTCTCCCATGCTTAAGTATGTAAAATGCTTGATGTCATGTATCATTACCAACATCACATGAGAGCGAACCTTTTTTCTTTCCTGCAATGAATTTATACACTGAGTTAATGCACGTTAAATCAAAAACCTATAACTTACGTTCAAAAACCAAACAAAGATTTTGAAATCCAGTTGAAATAGATATCTTTTTTTTGTGCGAGTATGGAAACATACTTAAAAACTGATAACTTAAAACTTATTTATCTTGATATCTTATTTTAGTACTAAACACATTATTGGTCAAGATTAAATTAAATTTTATACCAACGTCAAATAAAGATCGTTGGTGATGAACCAGCCCAGGAGGCTGAAAATCACCATTAAAAAAATAGGATGATTGCACACACGTGGTGAAATAATTAATGAACCTAGATTTAGTTAAGGTATGTTCAGGACAGTCAACTGCACTATCAAAATATCACGCGCTATATTGTACCTCATTTAGAGATATCATCTGGTCGTGTTAAACAAATCATGACAGGACTTAAAAGTGACTGAACGAGCTTTAAACCTAATATAGTGTGTGCAGTTTAAAATCCGCACACACTCAAATTGCTATAACTTTTGATCCGTTAGGTAAAATTCATTGAAATTTTGCTTAGACATAGTTTAATGTATATTGTTTACATTTTGTGAGTTTATTTCATCAGGTACGTAAAAGTTTTCAAAATAGCGACGAAAGAACAGTGCGTGCGCGAAAAACTTTTGATCCGTTGGGTAAAATTCATTGAAATTTTGCGTAGACATAGTTTAATGTGTATTGTTTACATTTTGTGAGTTTATTTCATCAGGTACGTAAAAGTTTTCAAAATAGCGACGAAAGAACAGTGCGTGCGCCAAAAAAAATTTCACGAGGGTCTGTCGTGTTGAGAATAAGGATCTGTCGCATCGTGCCATCGGAAAAAAAAAGTTGGGAATCGCGAATTCAACGGTATCTGGTATTATTAAACGGTTTGAAGAACGTCTGACTGTTGATCGGAAGTGAAGATCCGAAAAATAAAGATCAACGAGAACGATCACAAACGCGTGGTTAGGGCCTTTAAATGGAAACTGAACGCCTCAGTTCGAGACGTGGCCATACAATTAAACGATCGTTTTCAGTGTTGTCAGCTTGATTTTGTTTAAATGTCATTTTTTTAATCCAACCACCAATCCAATCTTTGTTACCCCTCGTTATCCAATCGAAGAAGTGTCATCAGTCAGCGTTCATCAACATCATCAAACCGAGGTGATAGCAAGGACCGTTGGAACGGATATGAGATGGGATTTATTGTTTTGGGAGGCTTGGTGGGACGCATCCGAGCTCTCTTGTATTCTATTTGGTGAACTGACCGGGAGGAGCGTTGATAACGGCAGCGCGCGTCTCGCCGCATTTCCTGACCGCACAATTAATAAGTGAAAGTGATGTCTTCAGAGTCGGTCGAGTGTATCAAAATGTCATCTCCGTGGTCCTGATACCGAATTCCAGCAGTGAACGTCGCGAGTGCAACAGAAGTCGAATCCGTTGTGCCAACTGAGTTTCTGTCGCCATTCTCAAGACACGAACAATATATCCACGTGTGTTATTCGACCTGAACTCAATCTTTAAAGACATTTCTGAAAAGTGCTTCTCGTACCGCTACCCGGTTCCAAATAGTGAAACGCCAGACCGTCTATTACACTGGCCGAGTTGTCGCATGTTCGTCGGACAACGCATCTGCATTGGAAACCTCACCTAGTGAAATTACCACAACATCTCGCTACGTACCCCTCGCAGGCTGCGACCTGGCATGTTTGATCCCGCTAATCACCTCTCCGGATTTAAGCCCGCCCCAGTGTCAGCAATGTCGACCAACGAGCTTCGCATCGGCCGCAACGAATGAAAAGAAAAACTATCCACAGTGAAAAAATTAAGAAACTGCGCAAGTACCACAAATAATGTTTGCTATACTGTCCCTAAATAATAAATAAATAATTTCTGTAATAATGCATGGTCCACACAAATCAAGCTGTGTCGTCTAATTTTTATTGTTTGTAACATTTTTCCATGAAAATTGATAATACCTTCGTGAATAGAATAGATGGTAAGTGGGTTGAAAATTCACCTAATTGATTGAAACTTTTCCTAAGATCACCCATACATACGACCCTGGAAATGTACTGTGAACATCTGTATATTTAGTAGAAGCAGTGGTGCACAAACCTACAGGGGTTCACAATGCATTTCCATATTACTATCAATTGGCGCCCAACGTGGGGCCCGAAAGCCAAACCCTTTTTCCAGTGATCTCCCGGAGAAATTTCAATCAATTAGAAATTAATTAAAATCATCGCGTTGTCATCAGAGTGTCTCGAATCTGAAACCAATAAGGTAAAAAGATTGTGAGAATTGAAGTATAGGCGTTTGTGGATCATGATACCCCCTCACATAAATTCTGGAGCTACTGAGTTGACAGTGATCAGTTACTTAGAATCAGCATTGAAATAACCTTATTTTACATTCCTCATTAGCTGCGTACATGAGGTTATGTTGAGTTTTTCTTCCAATTTTGTTGTGTCTATTTTCAAGTTAATTAATTAAAAAAAGCTTTATTTGTATTATTTATTTATTTCTGTTTGCTAATTTACCATTTGAAGAATTATCAAATTATTGATGGTCGTATTGGGATTGTATTTGAAAATTTGGCATAGCCTGTGGTTAATTTGTTGTTTTTTTTATATATTCAAAACAATTTATGTTCAAAATGACAAACTCTAACCTTACATACGATCAAGATAGTACAATTCTAGCTAAATGATACTATTCAATGAGGGTTGATTACCTCATGGAGGATGAACTCTATGATGAAAGCGGTTAACAGCCGCTCGATTAAAGATTGGCGTGTCATAATCACGAGAGATATGAATCTCGCTCGTAAACGAAAATGTTTAGAGAGGATCTCCCAATCTTCACGGTGGCATGCAAAACTTACTTGTGGAAGTTGTCAGTGATATTTGGTCCACTTACTGATAAAACAGCTTTGACTAGTTTCTTTACACGATCTCAGGAAAGCGGTCCGGATGATGAAGTTCCGCAAAACGATGAGATCCGATTCAGTCAGAAAGAACGTGACTGGATCCGTACTCTTGAAGCCCGAATCGAAGGTCTTGAAAATGATTTGGCAAAACGCAATGAGAAAGCTGACAATTCCGTTCAAACCGATTCAGTTGATGTTTAGCATCCTAACTCACACAAAATTCGATCCAATAGTACTTTCCCAGGTAATTTTATTAGGTTTTCTTCACATAATTCCCAAAATCCCTTGCATGTTGAAAAAATAGCCATAATTTTCATACGTTTGATTCAGAAAAGCCAAATTTATTGAATTACCAACACAATACAATCCCTGTTCCACCAGCTCAGAGTGATTTTCCTACATGTACACCCCATAACCAAAATTACTCAATACCCCACAACAATAGACTTTCAAATTTTCATGGCACCCAAAATGCTACAGGTCCAACTCAAACTCCGTTTTCGTTATCCCAATTCCAAGTACAATACCAACCACGCAATTCTTTACCAGTTTCAGAATGGAATATTGCAAAATACAGTGGAGTCGATCAGGGACTCCGCCTAAACGAATTCCTTGAAAAAGTTCATGCCCTTTCCTTAGCTGAACATGTTTCCGATCACGAATTGTTCGGAACCTTCTGTAAGGCCCATCCAGCAGTCTTTTGGGAATTTGCTACTGAAGATTGCTATCAACAAACATCCGAAATTTGTCACATAACATACTTCTTCCCGAATGACAACCGCCCATACGTTGGTTATATACCTTTTTCATTTTCAAAAAATCGAAAAAAAAATAATATTTCTTTATCTTGAAGAACAACTCCTTGAACAAATTTTCCCAAATTTTCATAGAGATTTGAGCAGAAGAAAGAAAGTTACAGCGCTCCTAGCCGCGCGCCTCGTCCCGGCCCCAAACCGGAGCGGAAACTTTAAACGCGAATATCTCGAAATGGTGTTTTTTTGCAAAATGACTTTGCGGTGATGTGGATTGGCAAAAAACTACTGAACCGATTTTCTTCAATTTTTTTAAAAATGTTCGTAATAAATTTTGTGTGTGCTTGAATGATCCATTTTTCATGCACAAATTTTTATTTCGCCGAAATGAATTTTTTAGTCAAACCTCTAGCGACCGAAAAATTCAATTTTTGCATAAAACGTTCCCGCATGCACACAAAAAAAATTATAAAAACGATCGTTCAGATACACAGAATTACTCTAAACTAATGAGTTTTTTTATACACGGAATTACTCTAAACTAATGAATTTTATTTTTATTTTTATGGTTTCAGTTGACCTGTTCTACCTGGAGAGTTATCACCGCAAGGCTCTCCAAAAAAAGGAACAACAGACTGTACGGTCAGAAAATAAAATCATTCATGTAATAAAAAGATTGCTACATACCTAAAAAAAATCCAAACTTTCCTATTTTTTTCGACAAAATAAGGTATATAACCCCTTAAAGTGTATGGGCTTCCTTTGAGAGCGCTTCTCGACAGTGGAAGTAATTTTACGATAATTATCGAAAAAACACTCACTCGAATGAAGCCTAAAAAGTTGCATCGACCGTCCAAAAACATCATCCTGAAGTCAGCAAGCGGTAATGAACTCATAATTCTTGGCCAAGTTCATCTGCCTTTCTATTTCCGTGACAAGGTTAAAATAGTTCCAACTCTGGTTTTTCGAAATTGTCCCTCGATTGGATCTGTGGCATGGACTTTTGGAGGAAGTTCCAAATTCAACCCACGATATTACAAAGCGAACAGCTTCAGAATCCAGAAAGTGTGGTATCTATTAATACTACAAGCACCGAAACAATTTTGACGGATAACGAGAGCCGAAGAATTGAGGAAGCCAAACGTTTGATTCTTCCAGCGAGAGCAGGACAGTTGACAATAACTCCACTCACTCAGCATCGCATCGAAATCAGCGAGGAGTGAAAAGAAAAACCGCCTGTGAGGCAGTTCTCCTACGTTATGTCCCCAAAGACGCAGGAGCTGGTGGCAATTGAGTTGCAGAGATTGTTGGATGCTGGTTTAATCGAGCGTAGTAACTCCGACTGGTTGTTGAACTGCGTATCCCTTATCAAACCCACAAAGGTGAGACTCTGTCTTGACGCACGCAAAATTAATGAGAGAACAGTGCGTGTCGCATATCCTTTGCCCCACCCTGGTCGTATTTTGGGACAACTTCCTAAGGCGAAATACTTCACCAAAATTGATTTGTCAGAGGCGTTCTTACAGGTTGCTCTAGAACATGGAGCGCGAAAGTATACGGCATTCAGTGTGCAGGGCAAAGGGTTATTTCAGTACACCAGAATGCCTTTCGGCCTTGTAAACAGTCCAGCCACCTTGGCAAGGTTGATGGACAACGTATTAGGTCATGGTGTACTGGAGCCGAACGTTTTTGTGTACCTTGACGACATCGTCATCGTCACGGAAACGTTCGAGCATCACGTACAGCTTCTCACTGAAGTTGCGCGTCCATCTTGAGGAGGCCAACCTCAGTATCAACCTGGAGAAATCCAAGTTCGGGGTCAATAAAATTCCCTTCCTAGGATTCTTCAATAAAATTCCCTTCCTAGGATTCCTATCTTCTTAGTTCAGACGGACTGCGATCAAGTCCAGAGAAAATTCGATCAATCGTCGAGTACGAACGACCAAATACCGTCACAAAATTAAGAAGATTCCTAGGAATGGCAAATTATTATCGCCGTTTCATTTAAAATTTTAGTGGAATTACCGCTGCTTTGACCGACCTGCTACAAACCAAATCGAAGGTCATTCGTTGGAATGAGAAAACCGAACGAGCTTTCTGTGAGATTAAGGAGTGCCTCGATACGTCTCCAATTCTTGGTAGTCCGGATTTCTTCAAGGAATTCGTAATTCAAACGGATGCGAGCGATGCAGCAGATCTAACGCAACAGCAGTCGGGAGGAGAACGGGTGATGTCATATTTCTCCCACAAACTGACCACTCCCCAGAATATTTATCACGCAGCGGAAAAAGAAGCTCTTGTGGCTATTCTTGCAATAAAAGCTTTACGTCGCGGGTACGTTGAAGGTAACCACTTTACCCTCATTACAGACTCCTCAGCACTCACGCACATACTCAGTACCAAATGTAAAGTGGGCTCAAGATGTAGTAGATGGGCACTTGATTTGCAGCAATACGCCATGACAGTGGTTCACCGGAAAGGGAAGGAGAATATAGTTCCGGATGCCCTGTCACGAAGTGTTGCTGTTGTTCAAGACTCACCTACTACACCTTGGTACACTTCCATACTGCAGAAAGTCTCGAATCATCCAGAAAACTTCGTAGATTTTAGAATTGAGAACGGCAGGCTACAAATGTTCGTTAACGCTCGCGATCTTCCGGACGATTCTCGCTTTGAATAGAAGGTGATCCCAAAAGAAACAGAAATTGCTAAAATCTTGAAAGACTGTCACGATTCGATATTTCACCCAGACTACGACAAAACACTAACCAGAATCCGGCAGAGGTATTACTGGCCCGAATGGCAGGAGAGATTCGTCGTTATTGTCTGCAGTGTGAAACCTGCAAAGAGGTCAAACCAGCTTCGGTTTTAGTAGCGCCCGAAATGGGGAAAATGCGTCTTGCCACAAGTCCTTGGCAGATAATATCCGTCGATTATATCGGACCCCTCCCCCGAAGTCGGCGTGGAAATACGTACATCTTGGCTGTGTCCGACTACTTTTCAAAATGGGTGATGATTCAGCCTGTGAGAAGTATCAGGAGTTCAACCTTGTGCGATATATTGAAGGATCAGTGGTTTCTTCGAAACTCAGTACCCGAAATTGTTATTTCTGACAACGATAGCTGTTTTCTATCGAAAGAGTTTGAAGAACTCATAGACCGATTCAAAATCACTCATTGGTTGAATTCCCGATACCACTTACAGGCAAATCCAGTCGAGAGAGTCAATCGGACGATCAATGCAGCTATCCGAACGTACGTCAAGCATGATCAGCAACTGTGGGACACGAAGGTCTCGGAATTGGAAATGGTTCTTAACTCGCGTGTTCACTCATCGACAGGCTTCACCATTCACCATTCTTCATAACTCACGGTCACGAGTTATCCGAGGTTGGAACGGACCACCGTTTAGCCCGTCACGATGAAGAACTTACTGCTGAACAGCGAGATGCAAGAAAGCAGCAGATGTTCAGCGATTTGTATGACATCGTAACTAAAAATTTAGTCAAAGCTCATAATTTGTCACCCAACTCCTACAATCTCCGTCATCGCAAGTTTGCAAAAGCATTCGTTGCCGGTCAGCTGGTATATCGAAGGAACATGAAGCTTTCTAACACTATGGAACATTATAATGCTAAATACGGTCGTCAGTGTCTTCCTTGCCGAGTGAAAAACAAACACGGTACATCGTCGTATGAATTGGAGGACCTTACAGAAAAGAACCTCGGAGTCTGGCCGGCTGTTCATCTGAAGCCCGGGTAATTAAAACACATTCTTCTCATCGCCATTTATTCGTTCCACAAAAAATCTATAGAAACTATTCTGGCGTGGCTAAATGTTGCTCATTGCATGCATCGTAAGCCATTCGTCTCACCATTAATCCGCTTCACCTAAAAGTAAACAACAACTAATTAAACAAAAAAATACTTACCTGTCCGTGGAAAAGGCATTGGTTCACAGAAAAACTCATGTTTTCTAATGTTCTAAATAGAAAAAAAAAAAACATTTTAGCTCACACAGAGAAACCAAACTATCCAAAATTAAGTTATTTCCAAAGTACCAAATTTTGAGTATATCGAAAAGACTCAAAGCAGAGTGAAATTAACTGTTTGTTAAAAGCGAATCGACAGTAAAAATAATCCGAAAATGAGTTTTCTTTTTTGAAAATATTATTCGAAAATGTGCTTTAGTGAACTTTCATAAACTAAATTCAATAAAAGAAAATATAAATTCAAATAAAATAAAATGTATGATTACATTCTCGAGTACAATAGAACACTCTTTGTTTGATGTTTACGCTGGGGACATTTCAGCGGTATGGTTGTTTTTTTTGCTCGTGGTAATTTTGTGTACCGAGCGAATGTGTTGCCTCAACCCTCTCGAAGATCATGGTTGTCACCTTGTCGTAGGTGAGAGGGCTAATCTCATGCAAAAGGCCAGCATGGGAGACCAAGAACATGATCAGCAGTGATAGTATCACACTATGCTTTCTTTAAATTGCCACGTCGTAGTACGTTTATTTGAAGGCACTGAAACAGGTGCGATACTGGCGGGTTTAACCGCAATTCACTCTTAGACGAAGCTAGGAACAATCTATATATACCTGATATCAAACAATTTAGGGAAACGACAAAAAGTTCCCTTTTCATTTGCTTGACAGTTTTTTTCATCGTTGCTTATTCTCTAATTGTCATTCATTAAACATCAAAATACAGTTGGTATCATTAATAATCTTATTGTTCGCTTCATTATTGAAAAGGGTGAGTGTTTTGATCATGATAGTGAGCAACTAATAATAAGTCCTGAATAATAAGTATACGGCAGCCGTGATCAAAGCACTAACTCTAACAACATATTATTAAGCTAGGGATCAGACCTCTCGAACTGAACAAAGGTCATCGAAAAATGTTACTTAGGAGAGATGCTGACAAAGAATTAAAGGCTAAGGTTTTATGAAAAGAGTAGGACGCGGAGGGTCCGCTTAGGGAGTAGCCTTGAGGTCATAGAACAATTCTTCTCTATATCGGTTAGCTTAGCTTTAATAGCCTCTTGAATTAAAGGAATCCCTCTCGTGCTGTAAACATGCATGTTAGATTAAGAGTTTGACCAATAGTGAAAGTATCAGAAATTCTAGTCATTTTTTAACTGCCACGTTGTAGAACGTTTATATAAAGGCACTGGCATAAGTGTGATACTGGCGAGTTATGCAATTCATTCTTAGACTTATTACCTTCAATCGAAGGAAAAGACTTTAAGTACACTTTTCATTGTCGTGGCAATTTGTGTTGTAGTTCATCCATTTGTTGTATGGAATGAATAATCAAAATATCTGGTTTACTAATTTTCTAATAACTGAATGTAATTGCACTATTTTCGAGGGAGGTGAATGTTATGATCAGGGTATCAGACCGATGATGACAAGCATGTATATTCGAGATAGGACGCGGAGGGTCCGCCTAGGAAACACCATTAGAAGCTATAGAATAGACCTATCCATGTGGCTTATATCTGTAGCAGTGTTAGAGGCGTCATATACAATAGCATACGGTCGTTGTTTCGTTGACGTTTCATATAACCTCCTTTTTTGTAAAGTTTAAAAACGGCAAATCGGTTGTAATCGGTTGTAATGCGAGGCAATGAGATTTTACCCTTCATATCACACTTTAAGTTAATAGAAAGGATAAACAAACAAAAAATAAACCCGCTAGATACAGGTAGACAAGTTCTTTTCAATGTTTCAAATTAGCTCTTATATGGAATATATTTATATTAGGAATAGAAAGAGGAAAGATGGGGGTATAGGGGTTGTTGTAGGGGGGGTGGTGAAGGAAGTATAATAGGTTAAATGAAGGGAGAAAAGAAGAAAGAGGTGGTTGGTTGGAAAAAATTCTACCAGTTTTAAGCAAGAATAATACCGGCATTGCCGATTTCATGTGCAATGATTGTTTAAAAGTCATTGAGCCTGAGCGCAAGGTAGAAATAACTTATGATGTGTTTGCAGATGGACTTCCATCTGATATAACCAAAAAAATAAAGTCCAAGTCATACATGACAGGAGTATCTTGGGACTCTGAAGTAAATATATGGACTCACTTCACCACCATTTTGTTTACTAAACAGGATCTAGATATTTGCTATGTAGATGCAAATGCTCATAGCCTCATAAAAGGCAAGCCTCAAAGAGGTGGAAGATTTGACAAGCTCAAGTATACAGTACTTTTGAGAGATAAGATGAATGAGGTTGAGAAAAAATTGTATTTATTTAATAGAGAACCAACACCACAGCAAAAATTCCATAATAATCTATGGCTATTGTAGGCATTATAGACATGAACGACCATGCAGACTATTCAAGTATGTAGCGTCGCTTCCTCAAATAAACGGAATGTTCTTTGAGGTTTTCGTGAATCAAACCTCTATTCACCATTCTAAAAAAATGACCCAACCGTGTAAAGGATTGGCCATGAAAATGTTAAAGGAACAAACCTTACAAGACCTTCCAAAACAAATCCGTCAACAGCAAGTTGTTAGCGTTGATGAATCTGTGGAAGAGACTAAGAACTGCATAGAAGTTCAATCTTCCTCCATGATTAAATGGGCAAGGCATAAAGCAGCTGAAAACGATGGTAATTCAGACATCGTTATAGCTCTTTGCGACAAATTTGACAAATCGGAGAGAAAATTCGTTCAAGGGGTTGATCTTCGCCCCTTTTCCGTAAGAATGTTTTCTGATGCAGGACATGACATAGTGCACAGAGAACTAGTCCGGTATAAGAGGAAACCTTTAGCTCACATGGAAGCAACTGGTAGTATGTTCAAGCGAGTGACGCATGCTAACGGCAAAGACTTACAATTGAATTTGCTGGTTATAAGAGCTAAGAATTGCTCTGATGATCCAAAGTATTGCCCTGTTCCAATACCATTGTTTTATCACATCATAACTGACGCTCATGCCATTGATTTGCAAGTTGGCCTGGAGTATTATTTAAATTCCTATATGAAGCGTTATAAGAACGATGGGTTACCGTTCTGTGGAATTGTAAGCGACAATTCCAAAGCACATCTGCATGCTATAAGAGTAGCATTTAATAAAATGACCATCCCTCAATACATACAAAAATGTTATGAGTGGGTAGGTTTAAATATAACGGAGCAAGAAAGAGTTTTGAAAGATGTTTGCGTTATTTATCTTTGTGACGCACATCTAACAAAAAAACAATACGAGTTTGTGGATAAATCATTTATTGGGGTCGACCGCAAATTTTGTACATTGGTGAAAATTATTATAGCCAACATGTACAACATATCTGATTATATAAAGTTCAAGAAATATTGGCTCAATATGTGCCTATTTCTTGTAAGTAATGAAAATGATCCAATTTATAAAAATGCTTATTCCTTTCTCAACATTGATTCGAATAGTTCAAAGGATTTTGAACGTATAGAAAACGAATCTGAAATAGAAGTGATTGAGAAGAAGGATGAAAGTCAATATAAACTAAGCCCATTTTACCAAGATGCATATAAGTTATTTCAGCAAGCAATTGCTCAAGTTGAAAACAAGATTTTAATGTTTTCAGAGCGATTCGTTTTTTTTGGAGACATTCATGAAAAGGTACATATACCTGCTCCCACTTTGGGTTCCCATTTTTAGCGAATCAGTAGGGATGAATGAAGAGTTAGAGAAAAATGTAAGGAAAAGTAACGCCCCAATAAAAGGGAAATTTTCTGAAATCAAGCAATACCTCGAGACCATGAGTGTGAAACAAGGTCGTGGAAAAAAAAATGTAATGAGGGTAATCAATTATTTGGAAAAGGAACATTTCCTTGGTGCAGAAGTGCATCCTAAGCAAATACCGACAACTGCATTGCAAAACAGACGTGTCTCACCCAAAACAAGTCCTTCTTATGTTAAGGCATCGACTCCAATTTAGAAGATTGCAATTAAAAGAATAGTTTACCTCTCTACCATAAAGGAAAATGAGGAGAAAGGATTTGATCGCATTCATGATCATCTTTTCGAACAAAATACGTTCAAACGAAGGCGTCTAAATGCCCTCTTCTTTACAGAAGACAAAAAACTTGGAAGAACACATACCTTGTTCGATGTACAGCTACCTAGCAGTCCACCTAAGGTAACTAAAAAAAGAAAAAAAAACGCTCTACTTCAACTTTTGAAGAAGCAAGTTCATCGTCGTATGTCGAACGATCTTCCATAGAAGACATTTCAATGGAAGGAGTAACGTTGAAACGTGAAGATTTATTTTATGAAAACATGGCTATTAATAGTCCACACTTTTATATGTTTTTTAACGATAATGTCAAGTTAAACATAAACATTGAAACAACTAAGCGGAAACAATGCTTCATGTTGTCAATCCATGACTTTAAAACGCTTCAACCTACCAAATGGTTATCAGATAGCATAATCGAAGTTGGGCTTAAATTATTGCTGCGTCAATTCTCTAGCAAATCCTTCATTGCATTGTCTATCCATGACTCGCGTAAGTTGTTCATGGAAGGCACCAATTGTGTGAATTTAGGAAATTTATATTCTTCTATTGAAAATATCTTGAGCCACGACATTATAATTGCACCTGTTCATAAATCAAATCATTATTTCTTAGTAGTGATTGATTTGAAATCAAAAAAATCAGTGGGGTTGTGTTTAACACACGACCGGTTGACGTAGACTACGTTAAACCGTTTGATTAGTTTCGTTAGTTTCGTAGCGGAACATTCACAGAAAAAATAAAAATGAATTTTAGCAGACGCGTAAAATTCTCCGTTGTTCAATTGAAAGCCAAAACAAGCGTAAAAAAAGAAATTGTTTGCAATCTTTCATACAACAGACCTGATTTCAGTGATATCAGGTTTACATTTAAATGAAATATTCCATGAATTCGTGTCAAATCTAGCATTTCCTTTATACGCATTAAATAATGCAGAAAATTAAATGTTTATTTCAAACTATGTTGCAACGCAAGTACTGTTCTAATCGGACGTTGGGTTAGCATAAGTGAGTAAGTATGTTAGTCTTCTTCTTATTCTTTCTTAGCGTTTCAAGCTTATTGCTTTCGCAATTAGCTTATTGCTTGCTCTCAACTTAGTATTCTAAATGCACTTCCACAGTTATTAATTGAGAGCTTTCGATGCCAGGTACCATTTTTGCATTAGTATGATTGTGTGGCAAGTACAATCATACCCTATATGTCCAGGGAGTCGAGAAATTTTCCTTAACGAAAAATTCCTAGACCAGACCGGGAATCGAACCCAGCCCCCTCCAGCATGGTGTTGCTTTGTAGCCGCGCCTTTACCGACTGAGCTAAGGGAGGACCCTGTATGTTAGAATGCATTATGAAAATTAGGAAATTCTATTGTACACTCTTCAGAAAGGTTTAAATGATGATACGGCCTCAAGTTGAAGGCCCTTCTCCAGCATCTCAACCAGTAGTTGGCAACGTTTAAGTTTTGCCTGATAATCACGAGTTCACTCGGCATCGGTACATGGTCGGAGAATTTTCCATATGTTCGATTTTAACGCGCTTCCAAAATTTGCGCATACTTTTGGCATCAAAACGATTAGGCATCGTACTTATTCTCACTTTCACAGTTTCTCAAAAAACTTATTTCCTCCTAGAAGTAAAACTCTATCCAACGCGAATCGTTGAAACAACAGAATAACTATTCATAACTGTACTAATTGGAGTATGCAGAGAATGTTACTTCGGAATATCCTTTTCGAAAATCAAAGCGAAAATCAAACGTAGGAAATTTCTTGATACTTGGCGGAACGCAACATTCTTTAAAATTTTCCAATACCGATTGATGAATTGTACGCAAAATATATTCATCTTTTGTTTGTAAAATTTCAAATACTTGAGTAAATAAAATGGCAATCGTAAAAACCTCTAGTTGATCAGAGCAAAAACCTCAAAAATAAATCCATCAAGAAACGATCGAGTTATTAGCGTCCGGTGTTTAAATTTTTCGTGACGGCAGCCATTTGAAAAATGTACACAATGCTCAAGGTATGCAACGAAGAGGAAACTTAAATTGTTTTAGCCACCGCTGGCTGTCAATTGGTAAGAACTTGGATAGTAATGTTGAGTAAATTCCAATCAAACAAACTCTTTCAAAATTGAATTAGTCGTCCTGAAAAGGACGGATTTGGAACTGTCCGCATATTAATTAAAACCTTCTCGGTCTTTTGAAGAAGCAGGTTATTTCAGCCGTTGCACGTTGCGCCTTACCAAAGATGGCTACCAACAAGATCACACACACAAGCACCTTATTTCGCTTCCTCGTGGTTGCGCCCACCGGCTGGCAACCGACTGCCTAGTACACCACTGCATAATTAATGGCTGCCTAGCAACGGTTGCCACCGCCAGCAGCCAAATCCAACGTTGGCGCCTTGCCTCTCCGCACTGCCGAATGAAGCTAGTGCACCCTCCAGGGTACATGCCATCGCCAGCTGCCAATGAATACTGGCTCGTTGCTCCGCACAGCTCCAGTACTGCAACACGAATGAGAAAATTTGCTTTGATATCGTTCAGTGCTGAATATGAGACCTCCCTTGCTCACATTTGAAATCTGTGATAGGAAAGTACTGTGAATTCATGAAATCAAGCCTGCAAAACAAAATTATAAGACATCACCTTTCATTTTCGTTACTTTCAATAGTTTCAAATTGTCAACGGATAATTTTTGATAATTGAATTGATATGCGGGAAAGTTTCCATCCGATTGATGTACATTCTGAAAATCTATCGAGCATTTATGAAGTTATGAGCGTTTAATTTGTAACGATATTTCGTGACGGTCGATTATTTTTCGATTTTCAATTGACAATTCAATTTTTCATGACGGCAGCCATTTTTAAATTGTGCACAATGCTCAAGGTATGCAACGGAGAGAAAATTAAAATTGTTTTAGCCACCGCTGTCTGTCATTTGGCTAGTTGTTAGATAAATTCAAATTAAACAAACTCTCTCAGATTTGGATTGGTCGTCCTGAAAAGGACGGATTTGAATTAGTCCTTCTCGGTCCTTTCACGAAGCAGGTTATTTTTGCCGTGCACGTTGAGCTTCAGATAAAGATGGCTACCAAGAAGATCATACACTCAAGCACGTTATTTTGCTTCTCGTAATGGCGCCCACCGGCTGGCTACAAATCATCACCGCAACCGACTGCCTAGCACACCACTGCATATACAATGGCAGCCTAGCAACGGTTGCCTAGCCAAGGGCTTGCTAGCAACAGTCTCAGAGCAATCAACTTGCGCACCACTGACTGGTTGCTTGCCACTGCACCTTCTGTGGCTTGTTCCACCACCATGCTACGATGGCGCCTTGCCACTCCGTACTGCAGGTTTCATGCCATCGGGGTTGCCTCCATCGCCAGCTGCTGATCCTTAATGGTTACATGATCTGCGCAGCTCCAGTACTGCGACACTAATGAGTAAAATTGCGAAGGTGTACTCGTTTTATATCGTTCAATGTTGCATATGAGCCCTCCCTTGCTTACATTTGAAATCTGTGATAGTAAAGTACAGTGCATTTAGTAAATTTACTCTGAAAAATCGGCATTATAAGACATTACCTTATGTTTTGGTTATTTTCAATAGCTTAAAATTGTTTATGGATAATGTTAGATTATTGATTTGATACGCGGGAAAAATTCCAACCGATTGATGTTAACATCTTGAAAATCTATTGAGTAGTTATTAAGTTATTAGCGTTTAATTTGTAACGATATTACGTGACGGTCGCTTATTTTTTTTTCAATTAGTTATTAGATTACTTATTAGATTTTTAATTGACACCCTACCCTTACCGTAAGACGTAGTCTACGTCAAAAAGGCAGTAGACGTTTTTTTAGGCACTTGCTCAGATAAATTTCCTGGTTGACGGTTCCGGTCGCAATGTAAACGTTACTCTTCAAGCCACAGGTACAGATGACCTGACACACCACCTATTTCTTCTCGAACTTTGACAGTTTAATGTGCTTGAAAATATCTGCCACCTTTCCCCGTCCGGTTGCCGTATAAAATTCCTGTCCAGGAAGCTGTTTAAAATCTGCCTTGACGTTAGTTTCATCGTCCTGTACCACGCAATCAAACGTCGTCAACATCGTCGTGTACACCCTTTAGCGTTCGTGCTTTGGCCGACGTGTTTTGTTTATCGTCGCGATTTCGAGTCACCACTTTCTTGTAAGTCGACAGCAGGGATGCAATTCTCCTCGGTGCAGGCAGGGTGCTTAGTGAAAAGATTCTCCGCACATTTGCAAACGCAAACTCACCCGAGAGATTTTTGTTTTGTTTACACTCTCTTCTAGATATCACAAGTTGAGTGACACCGAAGTGTCTGTTGTTTGCACCCTCACCACACAACAGGCCGGATCGTGTGAGTGATCTCTGAAAAGCACCGAAGAGAACAGAATTATTTCACCGGGGAGCCTCACCCTTGTGAAAACCTTCATTGTTTATTTTTGTACCGCAACACTTGAATTTGAACATTTTTTCAATGTAATTGATTTTGCAATGTTCTCCTTCTTCTTTTTGGCGAATCTAAGCTTATTGTTTATCGCAATGAGCTTATTGTCGAGTCTCTCAACTTAGTGTTCTAGATGCACTTCCACAGGTATTAAATTGAGAGCTTTCGAAGCCAATCACCAATGCATGAATTTCTATAGTGTGTGGCAAGCACAATTATACTCTTATGCCCAAAGAAGTCGAGAATTCTTTAAGTCGACTGGACTGGCAATCGAACCCACCCCGCCTCCGGATTGGTAGCTCCGTGCCTTTTCCGACTAGGCCCCTTCTCCACACAGCACACAATTTAGATCAAGTTTCTATGTACCGACGTCAAACCTATTTTTTTTCGCGAAAAAATTCGGACTGTATTAGCTTGTTTCCGTTTTCCAGCCATTTTTTCTTAATGTTTCGATCAAGGTTTCATTAACGTCAGTGCGGTGCAGTCCTTTTTTGCTCTTTCATTCTTCGTCGTTCACACTGCAGTGAGTGTATGAACGCTCAGTTAGCGAACTGTTAATTCTCTCGCTCTCCTGTACTGTGTCGAGCAATCTCTGCAGTGGTGTCAGGAAAAAAATCTCCGTAGAGACTGAGTGAGATTCACCGAAGAGAGCTAGAAATGTGCACCCGGGTGATTCTCCCCAGAGATATCACAACCCTGGTCGACAGCCCAGCTCGTTTTTTAGCTCTATCCACGGTTGAAGGCGCCACTACCTGCTTCTTTGCGACATCTCGGACGGAGAGATTATGGATCCGCTTGGAACAGCGGGCAACTCTTTTTGTCGTCGTACTGGCCTCCGGCTTTCGATTTCTTCCCGACCCAGCTTTCCTGGCTGTCGACAAACGTTCACCGAACACTTTCAATACGATGGTAACAGTTGATTTAGCCACGTTCAACAATTTTGCCAACTTGGCGTGAGAGTAGCTTGGATTTTCGCCATGCACGTGCAAAATTTGGATGCGTTGCTTCTCTTCCTTCGACGACATTTTGATAACTGAAGTCTAATCTCAAAATCAAAACAGAGGCATGATGCTACACGCACACATCTTCAAAATGAGGGGTGTGCTAAATTTTTTAATGCACGATGAAAGGAAATGCGTCAAGTTTAAGTCGACCAAATTTTGATCGAAACACCGTTTAATCACAGCTTCCCTGTTCAGTAATTTTTTTTTACAGTTTTTGCACCGCAAAACACCTATATTAAATGAAAAATCGGATTTTCATTAAAAAAAATACATTTGTTCAGTGAAACTCAAAGAAAGAGTACCGAGTTTTACAGTCAAAATTAACATTTTAACGGGACATCATAAAGTTTCAGTAGAAATAATACCGAAATTTCAGTATTTTTTTGTGTTGTGCTAAACTTCACTCGAGAAAAATAATCCAACTTACTGAACCCATCAGTACCCTGAAAACCATGACTTGTCAAATAATTAACATGTGCAAAATGGATTCCATTATCGAGCATCGTTTGGAAATCGAGTAGAGGATCAGGAATTATTTTGAAAGTAAACTTTCCCATTAAATTTTGTAGTTTGTTTTAGCTTTTATAGGCTGAACAAAATATGGCGGACACGTGCTGACGATCTGTACCCGGATTTACAAATTCGTTATTTTTTCAGTACGATGAACCATTCCCGACGAACAAAAGCGACAACCCCATACTCCAAATGAAAGAAAATTTTCCAGAGGATTATAACTCTGAGGCAGCTATTTCATGGTTTTTATTCTCTAAACTTATCATGAAACATGAAATACTGTACGCAAATAACTAAAAAAAAAAAAAAAGCTAAAGCAAGTTCCAAAACATTATTTGTTTTGCCTCCTTGAAAACTAATTTTGTTTTTAATAAATCAGAAAAACAACTGAGTTTACCGAAAGAAAAAAAAAAGGAATACCGAAAAACTCAGCAAACCAAAGGTAAACTAATAAATTACCTAAAAATTCAGTAGTTGTGTTTGGCAGTTCATGGTTTGTACTTTTACGTAGTTTTCAGCAAGGCAAAATACTGCTCAGTTGATTACTGAGTTCTCAGCTGTTTGAAAACCCAGTAAAATTATGCCGACTTCGGTAATTAAAACTCTGTGTGTATGGGCAAGCATCTCTATCGCAACCAACATCGCGAAGCTCAAGCGGTGACAGGTCGTCTGAGAATAGATTTTGAGATGACAATGTCAACAAATTTGATAACGATAGCACAGATAGGGTTACTGTTCCCATATTATCTTGTTCTTATTATTATTCTACGCTAAATCAAGAGATCGGAGGAATAAACATTATGGTTTCTTTGTTTGCTTACGTTTAATAACAAAGGAAAACATCACAAACTGTTCCAATCACGCATTTATCCTTTAATGTTGAGTAAGATGAGATTGATATTCAGGTACATCTTTCCAAAAGAATGTTTCGAGTGTATTTCCAAAAGAGTAGCTAGCAACATTGATTTTCCAATAAAAAAAAATGAAAATTTCGATTTCAGATTTCGATTTATTGAAGAAAAATAATCGTTTGTTGCATTTCACTGTTTATATTAATAAAAGTCTTGGTTTCTGTAAAACGCTCGCACTTTGGACTTGACATTCTTCATTAAATTCTGCACAGTTACTTTCGTGACTTTCCTGATGGCTACTGTCCCGTTTTTCTGGAACTCCTGAATGTTTTGGGACACGGTGCCCTCCTCCTGAGAGTGCCGCTTGACAATCGGTCAATACCGTTCAATTGGTCGAAGATCCGGGTAGTTAGACAGATTAATGTCCTTTTACACGAATTATACCTTATTGTTTGCCAACCACTGTAGAACCGACTAGGCGTAGTGGGCGGAAGCCAAATCCGACCAAAAGAGAGGAGGGAGTCTTATGCTTTATGTAAAGTGGCAGCAATCTCTTCTTCAAACATTACTTCTAGTACACCATGGCGTTCTACCCTTCGTTAAAAAATCGACGACCGGTACAAATCGCTTTTCAGATCTGCACCTTTTTCTCATACTTTTCCATCGCAACCGTGGAGTCAGCGTCGTTCGGATCCTGGATTTGGTACACAATTGCGGTCCGAGCAGTGCTCGCGAATTTTCCTTACACAGTTAATTTTTTATTGTAATTTTCAATCTATTTTCATACACATAAAAAGAGCATATAATTAACTTCAAAATCACATGAGTTTTCAAAATTACACGAATTGAAAAGTACATCTTGTAATATTTGCGGAATTGAATTTTACATGAGCTTGAGCAGGTCGCTGTGAAAGTGTCTCTTGCAGATCGATCAATCTTTGTATGTGGTATATATCTAAGACCTAACAGCGAACCCGAACGCTACATCCGGCATTCCGAAGCTGCCTTACAGATTTTAAATGCTGCCGCTGTGAGGTGATACTGTTGTGATTGTTGGCGACTACAACCTTCCACATCTGTCGTGGTCTTTCGACGTAGATATCGGATGTTACTTGCCAACTTAAACGCTTCTTCTGAGCAGGAACTTGCGTTAACTGAGAGCATGGTGGCCAGTGGACTTCAGCAAAATTGTGACATCCGTAACGTCAACGAAAGATTGCTTGATTTGGCCTTCGTGAATAATGGCAGCAGCGTGGATGTGATCCGAAGCCCCCTCAACCATTTTAAAATCTGATCGCCATCATAAGCCATTCGGCTTACGGTTAGACATACGTCGATTTGAGGATCCCCAGCCATCGATAGCCAATGAACAGGACTACGATTTTAACCGCTTTGATTACAATGCTGTTTGTGATGATTTGAGCTCGAAAAACTGGGAGCATCTATTCAACGGAGCCAACGTTAATTTAGCGGTCTCTGTTTTTTACACCGAGATTTTCGATTCACGTATTTCTTTCAATTTTGCATTTAAAAAACCTGAACACCCCTCATTTTGAAGGTGTGTGTGTGTAGAATGTTGCTCCTATTTTGATTTTGGAATTCACTCTTCAGTTGTCAAAATGCCGTCCAAGCAAGAAGAGCAGCGTATCAAAATTTTGCTCGCGCATCGCGAAAATCCGAGCTACTCGCACGCAAAGTTGGCAAAATCGCTAAAAGTTGCCAAATCAACCGTTACAAATGTAATTAAAGTGTTTGGGGAACGTTTGTCGACAGCCAGGAAGTCTGGATCGAGGGGAAATCGAAAACCGGAAGAGCGCTGAGACGACAAAGAGAGTTGCCGGTAGTTTCGAGCGAAACTTCCCCCTATCTCTCCGAGATGCCGCAAATAAGCTGGGTGTATAGTCTACAACCGTGCATCGAGCCAAAAAACGGACCGGACTATCGACTTACAAGAAGGTAGTGACTCCAAATCGCGATGATAAACAAAATACGACAGCCAAAGCGCGATCCCGGAGGCTGGGGGCGACGATGCTGACGGGGTTTTGACTGCGTGGTAATGGACGACGAAACCTACGTCAAAGCCGACTACAAGCAGCTTCCGGGACAGGAGTTTTATACGGCAAAAGGAAGGGGAAAGAGTAGCAGATATTTTCAAGCACACGAAACTGTCAAAGTTCGCAAAGAAATATCTGGTTTGGCAAGCCATCTGTACCTGTGGCTTGAAAAGCAGCATTTTCCTAGCTTCCAGGACTGTCAACCAAGAAATTTACGTGAAAGAGTGTTTGAATAAACGTCTGCTGCCTTTCCTGAAGAAACACGGTTGTTCCGTACTGTTTTTGGCGGATTTGGCATCTTGCCATTACGGTGAAAAGGCCATGGAGTGGTACGCCGCCAACAACGTGCAGGTGGTTCCCAAGGACAAGAACCCTCCCAACACGCCAGAGCTCCTGCCCAATTGAGAAATACTGGGCTATTGTCAAGCGGAACCTAAAGAAGACCAAAAAAAAACTGCTAAGGACAAGCAGCAGTTCAAGGCAAACTGGCTTTCTGCGGCGAAGAAGGTGGACAAGGTGGCTGTACAAAATCTGATGGCAGGGGTCAAGCGTAAGGCCCGGCAATTCGGATTCCGGAAAAGCGGAAGCCTAACTGAATATTTTTCCTGAATTTTTATACTAATTGAACTTGAAAAAGAAATTTAATTTGATTTTTTAAATAAACGATTTCACCGATTTACACGCGTTTTCCCTTGAACAAATTTTGACCGTATCACCCTTTAGTAAGCTGAATTTCAACGACCATATTTCGCTAACTTCCGCTAAAGCTTTTGCGGTCTTTGGTTTTATTGTTGAAAATTGTTCGTTTTTCGGCGATTTTCCCCACCGAAGGTCTTTTCTTCTTTTTTGGGGGGCGTTTTCTTTGAGGTGTATTTCGTTTATGTGCTGGCTCTCAATCTTTCCACGCTCGCTGGCCGGCTAGAGTTCGATGTTGGTTGCTTCGTCTTGTTCTGCCCACGCTACCTTGGGTCGACCCTCTCCGACTACCTCCATATGAACACCGATGTCAACTCATAACCCTAGAGCCTCTTCACCAGCGGAGGATTTACTTGCGGAGATTATTTGCATTCGATGTATTGAGCAACCGCTTGGACGTTGCACACATCTTCTGCAACAAATAAACTTTTATGTTCCTGCTCGCAGTTCCCGACAACGACAGCTTCTGTGGATTCCGAGGCACCGAACAGTCTTCGGTGAAAATCATCCACTGCAAAGATGCCTCCGAAGAATTAATGAAGTAAGCCATCATTTTGATTATACCATGAAGAGACATAAGTTTAAGACTCTCGTTAGATAGTGTAGGGTATTTTATCAGTCTGTACAGCTTAGCTGAAGATATTGACAAAATAAATAAGTTTATTTTTCACGTTGGGTAAGAAGAAACAAAAGATGAGTTAAAAAAGTTTCACAGCTAATGTTGAGTGCGCAACGTCGGCCAGCGGGCAACCCCCGGGTGGTCGAGTGTGTCAAACGACAGCCATACCTACCGACTCGGAGAAGGACCGGCCGTAGTGTCACCGAGAGTGACGAAGAAGAAAGACTGAAGTAAACAACAACGAACTAGTGCCCAATGTTTTATTTTTCTCTATCGTTAGTTAATGCTATAAATCCTATAAAGTAGATATTCTTAAGATTAAATTTGTTGCTAAGTAAGGTAAGACTTATCTGAAGTGAATTATTTCGTGAATTAAACTTAAACCTCTCTTAAAATAGGATCTACTATAAAATTGAAAGTTATAGGGACCTAAATTTGTTAGCGTGCAGGGTGCACAAAGGTAAACAGTGAATTTACTTAGCCTAATTAAATACTTATTAAAATTACTACCTATGAACTATTAATGCAGGTTCCTATGAAACGATTCGTGCAAGTTAACACGCAATTTGTTGTGCGATAGCGAAGAGCTACTACAGTAAGTAGTACGGTTTTGAAAGTGATCATAACCTAACATGATTTCTTTTGTTGTAGGAATTTGTAATTCGAATACGTTTCTGGCTTTTTTTTTTGGCCGCCTTATGTATGTATGTATGTATGTAAAAGATACCACTCATCGTTGCAGGCACAGCCATAAGACAGTGGATCGTCCTCTACGAATGATTTGATCAAGTTCGACATCTGCCTGTATTCAATTTAACACTGTCTGAAGGGCCAAAAACGGATGGGCGGACTCGTAAGCAGAGACACTTAAGGCTGGCCCAGAATTGATACGTTGCGGATGCGTTGACGTAAATTTGACAGAAAACCTATGGTGAAACTGTCAAATTCACGCAAACGCATCCGCAACGTATCAATTCTGGGCCAGTCATTACGCGTAATCCGCGGGATAATGAGAATCTCCTTCCAATGCTAGAATCCTACAACCTAATGTCGAACAAGCCATCAAACGTGAGGACTTCCCAATGAGTGGGTAGAAGAGCTCGCCATCAATTCACGAATTGTTAATGACAGGGAGTTGGCAATTCCACTCTCCCCATCCAAATCGCTTCAATCCGGTGCTCTGATGGTCCCTTCCCAACCCTTTTTATTTGATGTATAATATAGTGATGTTCATATAATAATGTAGAGTATTTTTCTTTATAATAATAATCTTACCTTCCCTGGTCTACCTGGTTGTAAATAATATAATATGATGAAATAACTGAAACAATGATAGACATATGAAAATTATATGCTGCTTGGTGCCTCATTACAGCTCAATCATTGGAAGTTGAATGTAACTCCGGAATGTGAAACCTTTTTTGCCAAACCATTTCGTAATTAAATGAAGTATAAACATGCATTATGGCATTTAATTTTATACTAAATAATAAAAAATATGTATGTATTTATAACATATGAGTCATAATCAGCAGAATTGAAAAGCATTTATTAATTTTAATAATATCCAATGATCTAATTTAATAGAAAAGAACCTTGAGCTACAATGACAAAAAAATAGCTATACTATCTGGAACAAACTTCCTTGTACCCTTGAAGCAGATAAAATTTAATTATTATTATTATTATTTTTAATAATAATTTCAATGTGTTTTAATAATATACAATGATGAAAATAATACGATGTTGCAATAAAATACTAAATAATGTATATATAATTATAAAATGCAGTCATTTGCCTCTTCGGCAGCGGTGTTAGTTGCTTTAAACTCCGGTAACGGAAATTTCCAATGTGATATAATGAAACATAGTTCTAGACAAAATAGTCAAAAGGTCGGAAGTAACAGTAAACAATGACTTCTAGCGTATTTTTCTGAGACCTGCTTGCTCACACAAATAAAAAGAAACAGAGACAGCGAGTTATTACCTTCCCGTCGGTAGTGGATATAGATGTTAGCAACCTGGCATTTCCACGAAATTTACGTTTTAAGTCATTGTTTACAATTGTTACTTTCGACCTTTTCACGGTTTTGTCTAGAGTTGATCTCCGGGGCAGCTTGTGGGGAAAAAATGAAACAAAAAAGGGAAAATACTCTGTAATATATTTGTGAAAAAAGAAAATAAATAAAAAAAAAAAAAAAATAAAAATAAAAACAAGAGGAAATTTGATTTATCCGCTAACTTTTGTTTCCCACTGGGCCCATAAATGATTCTTTATGCCTGTCTAATAGAAGATGTAGGATCAATGTTAGGTTTTGTATTTTAAATTGTCTTATGATAAAAGAAAGGGAAAAACCATCGTATCTTTTCATATACATAGCGTGAGTTAGGTTGGCTTAGACTCACAACGATGCATAAATGCGAAGCTGAAAATAGCATTAAAAATATTGTGAAGGTTTTTGTGATGACCTATAAAATTATAATAACCATTACACTTGTTATGTCTGCAGATTGTGGTCCTGCTACAATTGTAAACGGACTTGCATTATCATAGCCACGAGGGAAAAAATAATCTTAAATTATTATACCTGAAATTAGCACTGAAATTATTATTATCTGAAACTAGCTGAACCCGGTGCGTGCGCTGCTACGCTTGCAACTAAATGAAGGAGAATTTACAATATAACTGGCACGTTTATGGTTTTTTGTCGGAATGAGTTTTTTTTTTTGAATAAACGGGGTTCAAACTTCTATCAAAATATGCTTCTTACCCGAGATATACACGTTTTGTGTTTAAATAACCTGGATAATTCTTATTTTTGGTAGAAATTTGTGTTTCATTTGTATGGGAACCCCCACATGCCAAATTTGGTTCCATTTGCTTGATTAGCTTCTCGAACCATCACACTGGGCTCTTCGATTATAATAAAAATTTGAGTTTCATTTGTTCGAACCCCCCTCCCCCCTTCGAAGAGGACTGGTCTTGAACCAACATAGAAACATTCTTGCCTTCAAAACCCCCCACATGCCAAATTTGATTCGATTTGCTTGATTAGTTCTCGAGTTAAGAAGAAATTTGTGTCTCATTTGTATGTGAACCCCCCTTCCTGAGAGAGTAGGGGTCTCAAAC
>JAHHFK020000071.1:0-46249 GCA_024533555.2 Aedes koreicus
TAAACTTGAAGTGGACATTTGGACACACTGGCCGCTCTAAGGATCACTGGAACGTCCCCAGGGGAACCTGTAGTAGACCTATTACATTTTAACACCAGAACGTCCCGGGGAAACCTGTTAAATACATTAGCAACCCTCGAAACCAACGATACGCCCCAAAAGAACATTTTGTTGAGACAACTGTGCTTTCGTATCTAAACATGATGTTTCTTTTTTTCGTATTCACGAATAGTCGTTAGAAAAATATGACCTTTAACAAATGAAAGTTTTCTATATTTCTCTACTGTTTAATAAGAATGCATACTAATACGGCGTTGGACCGCCATTTGCTTGGATGACCGCTTGGATTCGTCTTGCAATTGACTCATACAGCTTATGAATGGTTTCAATTGGAATTCGGTACCATTCTTGGATTAGAAGATCCTCGAGCGCTTTCAGGGACGATGGAGGAGGAAAAACACTGCGAATTCGAGCTTCCAATGTGGACCAAAGTGGCTCGATGATGTTCAAATCCGGAGATTGTGCTGGCCATGGCAGATGCTTAAAGTCCTTACAGTGTTCCTCATACCAAGACTTGATAATTCCGGCAGTATGAATGGGCGCATTGTTGTCCTGAAAAATTCCTTCGCCGTTCGGAAACAGTTTTCATCATGGGCAAAACCTAATAAGATTCATGTTCAAAGTTATTTTCTCAAAAATTACAACATTATAGCATGAACACACCTGATCGCCCAAAACTTCTTCATAATCATTAGCAGTGATCTTTCCTTTCATGACGATGATTGGCCCAACTGAGTACCATGATATGGCACCCCATACCATAACAGACCCTCCTCCGTGTTTCACAGTTGGACGCAGACAATCAGTTCTGTATACCTCTTCCGGTGTCCTCCACACATAAACCCGCCCTGTAGTAGGGAATTGCGTGTAAGATGATTCATCCGAGTATACAACTTGCTTCCATTGATCAACTGTCCATGATTTGTACTCATTGCACCAGTCCAATCGATCTTGGAGATCAATAGTTTTGCGATAGCAGCTCGGCCGTACAAGTTTTGGTCGTGGAGTTCCCTTCGAACTGTTCGAACAGAAACGGGCTCTTCCAGCGTTGAATTTAAGGCCGCGGTTGCTTTCACAGCACTTATTCTGCGATCATCCGTTACAGTTCGCTTCAGAAATGTCCTTTGTCTGGCATCTAATTTCTTTTTACGTCCACACGCACTTTTATTTGCCGCCGTTTTACCGTCCTTCAAATACTCAGCCATATACGGCAAACCGTTGACGCTGATATACACCTACTAATTTTGCTGTCTTAGATATCGAAGCTCCAGCTTTTCGAGCACCGACAATTCGGCCACGTTGAAATTCCGAAAGAGTTGTACAGATCGTGCGTGTTCACTACTCCGCGTTCACTGTTTTATGACGCAGTAGAGAATTTTGAACAATGACAGGTTTCAAAGGCCGGGCAAAATTTGATGATAGGGGCCGTACATTAATTACGTAAGGCATTTTTATGTAATTCTCGACCCCCCTCCCCTTGTAAAATTTGTTACTTACAAATTCGAAAAATATTGTATGGGTTTTAAGAAAATGATAGACCCCCCCCCCCCTATTTATTCCTTTGTATATTTTGTTTGGGCCTTTTTGTTTGTGTTCAATTTTGTTTTTATTTTAAAATTTTTGAAAAAATAGGGAAAAAAAAAAAAAATAAAATATGAAGGGGGGCGGGCGCAGGGTTTTTTTGTTATTTAGGGGCAGGGGTGTGGGGGGGGGTGTTTTTATAGGGGGGGGTTTTGGCGTCAAAATGTATTTGGCTCCTGCTACAGGTTCCACCAGGAACATTCCGGTGGCCCCGGGAGTGGCCAATGTGTCCAAGTGTCCACTTTAAGCTTAAGGAAAGCTTTGTGATGAAAAAGAGGTTGGCATTTTTTTGGATGAAAGAAAGATCTGGCCGCATTCAGAACCCTTCAGAGGAACCTGTTCCAAGAAAGTGGCCATATCTCGGCCATTTTAAGACCGATTTTTGAGTTCAATGTATCATTCGCTTGGAAAATGTTACTGCTTTTTGCGTGTTTACTAGAGAAGAATATTTCCAAACGGCATCCTGTACAAAATTTCACCAGAAAATCGACATGTGAAACGTCCCCTCCGGAAACCCGGAATATCTCCGGTATCCGGGAGCCATGATCATTCCCGTTAATGCATCATAAAAATACAATAATTTCCCCGTCGAATGCTTCTAATAGAATAAGAGAATTGACCATATCCTAGTTGTGTACCCGACCAGAAGGGCATAACATAAAAATATCAAAATTATAACAAATCTTGTTAAGACTAACTGATTATGATATAAATTTGTTGAAGACGTTTTCATCTGAATAATTGTATATCATATTTATAACAAATTAAGATATAAAACCTTGGGAGTCACAATCTGCGTGAAGAAATAGATTGATTCTAACAATAGCTGGTATAGTTTTGCTACATCGTAACAAAATTGTTACAAAGTTTGTTTTGTTTATGTTATATCTATATCATAGTTTGTTTTTAATTTGTTACTTCTTGAGGATTTTTTGTAACAATTTCTGTTATTTTAACTACATCCGCGATCTTAATTCTAGCAACCTTTGTTATAAAAACAGCGTAACTGAATAACAACACTTGAAATAATTTTGTTGTTTCCTTCTGGTCGGGTATCTGTTCCCAAACTTCAAAAGATAGTTCATTAATAAAAAATTCAGCTCACGCGAGGAAATCCACGACCCCGCGGAGGAGTATTTTGCAGACCTTCCGGAAAATTATTTTTTGGTCGGGATCAAGAAGTTGAAAAATCGCTGGAATAAGTATATCGAGCTTATCAGGGTACTTCATTGAATAAAGGAGGTTACTTTTCACCACACCGGCCTCAGCTACATCTTTACTGTTGGTTTGAATCGGTTCATAGCGGAAATTAATCGTAGTTTAAAACAAAAATCCCAGTAAAGTAAACGAACATCACATTTTGTGAGTGGCCCTAACAGCATGCACACTGTTGGTATAAATAGGTTCAAATCAGAAATCGATTGATATTGAAATAATTTACTAGACGTCGTGTGAATTCAGCGTTTCGTTCACCAAAAACGAGCCTGCTGCCAATCCAACATCCCAGTGATTTCTCGTGGACGTGCAGAGGACTCCTTGGCATCCAATGAAGCGAGGTGACACTGGTCAACATATTCCTACTATTCTATTATTTGACTTTCACTAGGGCGGTGCTGGCGACGATGTTGCCCTAATTTTCGATCATCGGTTTTTATACATTGGGGATGTATGTTAGTCGTCAGCAGCATCTGTAGGGTCTCTGTCTTACAGCCTTACAGGAGGTCTGGCAATAATGGAGTAGCATCTTCGGGCTATGCTCAAGTTCATACTCGTCCTCAGATTATTATTATTCTTTGTACCATTTCCGTGTATACATTTCAGGTTTTAGTTTGATGCTTTTTTGAACCTTGTATTTAAAAAAAATCAAATCATGTTCATTTGTTTTGCTTCTTATTGATTTTTTTCGGTTGTAAATTTTTGTGGTTCTACACCTCATATACTTTTTTAAAATTATTATGATTTATTCTTCAAGTGAAACAAGTGCGCTGGACAGTCTCAGTTTATACTATACAAAGAAAAACATGTTTATCAGTTGGGTCAGCCAAAAGATCCTCGGTAGAGTCGATTATAATACCACGAGATATGGAGCCGGCACCGGAAGCATAACCAGTTCAGAACTGAGAGTGCTTATGGGATTTTTAGATAACGAATAATTTGTGAGTTCCGCAGAAACATATACCTACATCAAATTGATTGAAGAACTTGAAGAACTTGAATATCTTTTCGCTTGATGACGGAGAATGAAACAAACTAATAACTGACGATCCACCTTTCAGAAGACCTCTTGGTGAGCTCGAGCCATTGTTTGTTTATAATTGAATATTTTTCGTAACTTTAGTAGAAAACCAAGAGGCTGGGATTCCGCTCGAAACAGCGGGCAACTCTTTTTGTCGTCGCTGTGGCCTCCGCCTTTCGATTTCCCCCCGATCCAGCTTTCCTGGCTTTCCTGGCAACAAACGTACACCAAACACTTTTAGTACGTTCGTAACAGTTGATTTAGCCACATTCAACAATTTCGCCAACTTGGCGTGAGAGTAGTTTGGATTTTCGCCATGCACGTGCAACATTTTGATGCGTTGCTTCTCTTCCTTCGGCGACATTTTGATAACTGTAGTGCTAATCTCAAAATCAAAATAGAGGCATGATGCTACACGCACACATCTTCCAAATGATGGGTGTGCAAAATTTTGTAATGCACGAATAAAGGAAATGCGTCAAGTTTAAGTCGACGCTATAACCATAAGCCATAGGGAGCTAGGACTAAAGTTAATGATTAAGTCCCAACCGATTGAAGAGAAATGGAGCATCACTTAACCTTCTTAGACTAGATGCTCCCAACGACCATTTTTAAATTAAATTCTGGTCCTCAAAAGTTCCTACTTATGTTGTTAACCTTCCTCGGGTATTAAAAAAAAACTGACACATAAGACATTAGGGTCAATATTGACCCGGATTTCAACCCTTTCTAGAATTATGAAATTTCAACCTAGACACAATGTTTACACCCCATTTGAAAGGTTATGGTCTCAAAAATGCATTGGTGGTGGAAAAACTTGGTTCCAGTAACATTGGCCACCGGGAATCTGCTACAAAGGGAAGGAGGTTTTGATTTCGATGTGTGAACAGAATTGCATACAAAACATTCCAGACTAGTTGTAGAGAGTTGCCGTCTTCGACAAAGTTTCTCAGTATGTCATTTGTCGTCTTTTGACATTATCATATTAGTTCCAGATCTTGCCGCAGAGATGGCGCTGCAGTCTATCTTTGCCAAATGAAGCTCTAGAGAGTTGTCGTCTTCGGCAAAGTTTCTCAGTATGTCATTTGTCGTCTTGTGAGATTATCATATTAGTTCCAGATCTTGCCGCAGAGATGGCGCTGCAGTCTATCTTTGCAAAATGAAGCTCTAGAGAGTTGCCGTTTTCTGCAAAGTTTCTTAGAATGTCATTTGTCGTCTTTTGACAACATCATATTAGTTCATGATCTTGCCGCAGAGATGGCGCTGCAGTCTATCTTTGTCAAATGAAGCTCTAGAGAGTTGCCATCTTCGGCAAAGTTTCTCATTGTGACATTTGTCGTCTTTTGACGTAATCATATTAGTTCCAGATCTTTCAGCAGAGATGGAGCTGTAGTCTATGTTTGTCAAATGAAGCTTGAGAGAGTTGCCGTCTTAGGCATAGTTTTTCGGTATTAATGTGTCGTCTTTTGTATTATCATTATTTCAAATATTTAGAGATAATCTTAGAAAGTATGAATATGGAGGATCGTCTATGAATTGTATATAGTCGTGGCAGGGGTTTGAAAATGTGTGATGGAGATAAGGTTTTTTTGGGGTTGGGGGGAGGGGAGTTATTGAATATGTTTAAAACCGTGATTTGACATTACAGGAAATCAGAGATCGCGCAATAGTCTACTTTTACTGTTTTCAAAGATGTTCAAAATTTCAATGACATTTTTTTAAATTATCAGATTTGTTTTAGATCGAACCGCTGAGATAACTCTTTAATCGGTACCAAATGAAGCTCTAGAGAATTTCTGTCAGCTACAAAGTTCATCAGAATTTTAAATTGTGTCATTTGACATTATGATTTTACTCCATTTCAAAGCAAAACTTCATACAAACAAATCATACTGGTTAGGCTCAAATTAACGAAAACTCTTTGCAGGTCCGTCTTAGCGGTCTCGCACGATATTTAGGGTACATAATGCTTCCAATTCTCAAACATCGAAGAGCTTTCTGGCTATAGTGCCTTTTAACAGTGTCTTTATCAACATTTTTTGTCCAAAAAATCAAGGCAAGCTCTTTCAAAGCATTTGCAGGTTTAATTATATTGATCAATATTGTGAATGAAAACATAATTTCATAATTTCGCATCTACTATCCATCACCGATGCTTTGTTTCAACTGTGGCACCTACGGTCACCCAAGAAAAGATTGCCAACAACCCGCTAAATGCATGCGTTGCTCACAAGCAATGCACCTTTAGGATGGAGAGCAATGCAATAACACACCATACTGCCACCACTGCAAAAATGGACACTCCATCACATCACGCGAATGCCCTAAATATAAGGAGGAGGACAAAATTGTCCACATCAAAGTTGAAAAATGTATTTCATTCACCGAAGCTAGACGTCTGTACACAGACGAACATAAACGAGACACTATTGCTCGTATGATCCAGGACCAACTGAAACAAGAAGTAGCCAACAAAGATAAAATGACAGCGTCGCTACAGAAGCAAGTAGCCGACTTGGCGAAAGAGCTCACCGCACTGAAGTCCGCGCTTGAAACCCGCTCCCATAGCCAGTCGCCAGTACCATAAATCAATCATCAGGCACCATCCACCCAAATCAATCTTTCAAAAAATTTACCCCCCACACCCAACCAGGCAGCAGGTACATCGCAAAGAGGTGATCAACGTAAATCAAGGAAAGACAAGCCATTTGCATCGCCACCAGCTAAAAGGAAAGATAATTGCGATACCGAACCCAACTGAGATATTCGAACTCGAAGCCGAAGTGCAAAACGGCAACATGATATATCTCCTACCGAAATAAGTAGCACACACGGCAAGCGGGCCTCAAACAAATCCGGTACACGTAGTAGCACGAACGATCTGACAAACAATGGCTCAAAAACCTACTGAACAATCTGTACGAAATCTCGGTTATGACCCAGCAACAAACATGGACACGATAAAGGACGACCGACAACTACCTTCCAACGCAAAACTAGACCCCAACAACACACAGGAATATGTTTCAGGACATCGATCAAACACCATGCAAGATTCAATTAACCACGAAGAAAAGCAGTCTGAAGTATCAACTCTATCCAACGCCGACAACTACGCACACCATAACAAATTCAACTGTGCAAGCAACGCAACATTTGATTCGCCAAGCGCGAGGCTCAACACGTCGACCCTGACCAGAGATGTACCGGATTTATCCGAAGAGCCTCTGGCGGTAGTCGACGTGGATTTCTCCACCTCTCCGGCAAGTATTCCCAAACATTTTCCACCTAAGGAGCGTTCAATTCCCAAAAGCCTCTCAACAAACACAGGTGCCTACCGAGACCTTACAACAGCGAGGAAAAATCATACCACAAACAGCGACGCTAGTTCCAGCATCCCCGTCTCACCATGTGGTCATCTAAAACAAGGAGAGAGAGAGCACGCGGTAGCCCCCACCGCCCTAACATCTGGAGCGGCTGTATTGGGCGACACGAACGAGGCACGTCACGAGGGCACTGCATTCCTCCCCTCCTCTAGTAATCCAGTCGAGTTGAATCGGAGCAGCCCCGTTAGTCCGTTAGAAACTCGTAACCAGTCACCGCTAAACAGACTCACAAGGTCATCGTTTGAGTCTTCTAAAAGCACAGTAAGTAACACGCCACCAACGTTCGCTATTCAGTGGAACATTTGCGGCCTCCGTTCGCATCAAAGCGAACTGCAGATCTTGACAACAAAGTATCAACCCACCATAATCTGTCTACAAGAAACAAACGCAGACTATCGTCGAGTGGCGGATAGGTTTCTTGGAAATAATTACCATCTACTACTCAGTCAGTGTTCTACCCACGGTAGACAAGGCGCTGGCATGGCTATCATGAAAGAAACACCCTTTCAGCAAATTCCGATACAAACCAACATCCAAGCAATTGCAGTACAATTACACGCCCCGACGAAAATAACAGTAGTCTCAGCTTACTTGCCACCCAAAGACAAGGACGCTGCGAACCTGCTTGATGCACTTCTGCAAAACCTTCCTAAACCCGTGCTACTGCTGGGGGATCTAAACGCCCACCACACAGCGTGGGGTAGTAAAATAGCCTCTTCAGCCTCCGAAGCGAAAAAAGAGGGGAACAAATTCTAGGGCTAGTAGTCGAACACGATATGCTAGTACTCAACGACGGCTCTCACACTCGAGTTGACCCAGCTACTGGGAATTCTCAGGCTCTCGACGTCTCTATCTGTTCCACGTCAATTGCCTCCAGGTTCAATTGGAAAGTGCTACCGGACTGTTCGGACAGTGATCATCTACCAATACTAATTACCACACATGGCAACCACAATGAATCTCGGCACCGAGTAAAATGGATTTACGAAAAAGCTGACTGGGATCTCTACGAACAACTCACGAGTAGGACTCTACGTCCAGGTTGCTCACAGACCGTAGAAGAGTTCTCAAATCATATCATCGCAGCAGCTGAAGCCAGCATTCCGAGAACAACCGGCAAAGATGGTCCTAAATCAGTTATATGGTGGAATGAAGAAGTCGCAACGGCGATAAAGACGAGACGCAAAAGACTACGTATACTACGCCGATTAGATGCAGACGACCCTCGTAAAAGCACTGCATTGAAGCATTTTCAAGACGCCCGCTCTATTTGCCGTAACCTCATCCGTGAAGCAAAACAAAACAGTTGGGATCAATTTGCCGAAAGCATTAATCCTAACAGATCATCTGGTCAATTGTGGAACGACATCAATAGACTGCAGGGTAAAAGAAGAAGTAACACAATTACATTGAACCTTCCATCTGGTATCACCAACGACGGGCAAAGCGTAGCAGAAGCACTGGCCAACGAGTACCAGAAGAAATCATCCGACGAAAACTACCCTGACAAATTCCGGAAACAGTATAGCAGAGACAGTCACCCTCCCAATAAAACACAGCGTCCAAATTTATACAATCGGTACAACATTGACTTTTCTATAGAAGAGCTGATGTGGGCTCTTGGCCGCCGTGGAGGTTCTTCAACTGGTGTCGACAGCATTAGTTACCTAATGCTTCAACGATTGCCATTCAGCGCTAAAATCGCCATGCTAGAACTATTCAACCGAGTATGGGCTAATGGCACATTTCCAAAACGATGGAAACTTGGAACGGTAGTACCGATTCCCAAACCTGACGCGGACCGAAGCAAACCAGATGGTTTCAGACCGATAACGCTTCTCAGTTGCTTAGGTAAACTGTTTGAGAGAATGGTAAATCGCCGCCTAGTAACTGAATTAGAAGTCACCGGGAAATTCGACCCGCGCCAACATGCATTTCGAGCTGGAAAAGGCGTCGATACGCATCTAGCCAATTTTGAATCGCTCATCCAACTCGAAAACGAAGAACATGTGGAAATAGTCTCTTTAGACATATCGAAGGCATACGACACAACGTGGAGACCCGGAATTATCCATACCTTGACAAATTGGAAAATCTCTGGTAGGATGATGAACATTGTTTCCAGCTTTCTCTCCGAAAGACACTTCCAAGTAGCTGCCAATGGATGCATGTCCAGCCTCAGATTATCAGAAAACGGAGTTCCACAAGGATCCATTTTGTCGGTGACATTATTTCTGGTAGCCATGCAGCCTATTTTCAACAATATTCCCACCGGTGCAGACATTTTACTTTACGCCGATGATGTTATCCTTATCGTAAAACATAAAAACCACAGGACAGTGCGGAAAACTATGAGGACAGCTGTATATGCCACTACTGGGTGGGCTGCCAGTGTTGGGTTCTCTATTGCCCCATCCAAGTCTAAGTTATTACATGCCTGCAACGAACACCACCGAAAACGAGGCTGGGCGATCATGATAGACAAAAAACCTATTCCAAGAGTAAGGAAAATGAAAATCCTTGGAGTAACGGTGGACTCTAGGTTCAACTTCATCCAACACCTCATGTCTGTCAAGAGAAGCTGTAGCAGCAGAATTCGCATATTGCGGATTCTTGGACGCCGTCTGAAGAGAAGTAGCCGAGTCACCCTGCTGAAAGTTGGTTCGGCGTTGATCTTCTCAAAACTCTTCTTCGGTTTAGGACTCACTAGTATCAACACTGAAAACATGGAAAGGATCTTAAGCCCAATATATAATGATGTAGTGCGCCAAGCATCTGGTGCATTTGCTACCAGCCCAATCGTCTCAATAATGGCCGAATCTGGATGTCTTCCCTTCAAGCAAGCATTAATCCAGCGACTCTCGCAGCTGGCTGTACGACTACTGGAGAAATCCTCAACAGCATCCGAGCATCCAACAGTAAAGCGAGCTAAAGAGTTGCTTCAACAGATAGCCGATTTCTCGCTCCCAAAGATTTGCACCCTCCTACGGAACACCGACAGAGAATGGTACAAAACAACTCCAAAAATCGACAACCAGCTAAAGAATAGTATCAAGGCGGGCACATGTAAGGAAATTGCTGTACCTACTTTCCAAGAATTCATCACCAATAGATATTCCTCACACCAACACGTTTATACCGATGGCTCAAAGGATAACGAGTTCATTGGTGCCGGGGTGGTCTTACCAGATGGAAACTCCAGCTACCGACTACCAAGCACTTGCAGTGTATTCTCTGCTGAAGCTTTCGCCCTTAACGCTGCCGTATCACAGCTTCATGCACAACAAAACGTCATCATCTTGACCGACTCTGCTAGCTGTATCAACGCTCTACAGGGCGGTCGATCAAAACATCCATGGATCCAATCGGTGGAAAAAATCATTGAAAACCAGAACGTCACCTGCAGCTGGATCCCTGGTCATGCCGGTATCACCGGAAACGAACTAGCGGATACTTTAGCAAAGCAAGGGCGAAGCAACCCTTTGGAAGATATTCCTGTACCATCCCAAGACGCGATACACTCCATAAAGGAGAAAATTTGGGCATCATGGGAAACAGAATGGCATCAAACTCGGGGACATCTGAGACAAATCAAACGACTTCCCGTAAAGTACGAGGATCGCAAATGTGCCTCCGAACAACGCATATTAACACGGATTAGAATTGGACACACCCGCCTTACACACTCGTATATACTTAAGCGGAACTCATCACCTGTATGTAATAGTTGCGGCGTACAACTCACAATCCAACACTTACTAGTCGATTGTAGAGGATACGCTGATATACGGACCAAATGTGGAATCACTGGAACAATAGCTGACGTCTTGGCGCACAACGTGGATAAGGAAATAGCGATCCTACAATTCATCAGAGAAACTAACCTGTATAGTGAAATCTAATACTCTGTAACTCAATATCTACTCTACCCGACACGAATGCCACATAAATGGTAAAGTGTCTTTAATAAATAATAATAATAATAATAATAACATACACGTATTAATCTAAAACAATATAATCGGAAGCCTTATTATTTCCTGCAAGAGGAAGAGGAGAAACTAAAATTGTAAGATCCCTAAATGTAACCTATACTATGTTGCTAATTAAAGTTACTTCATTTCGGCTCTAAGCTGCTACTCGTAAAATGCTGCTGTAAAGAAGTTTTTCTGAATAAAATCCGAATAAACTTGAAGAATTTTACTCGGACGCAACCTCAAATGGCTAAAGCAATCTGCCGTGGAACACATATCAGTCCCATCTTTGCTTGATTTGCTTGATATGCGTTTCACGGCAGCAATGGCATTAGCAGTAAACACCAATCAGAACTGTATGTTATGTCAGGATGCCGACTCTATTGATGGTATGGTCCAGTGCGATAGCTGCGTTCTGTGGGCACATTACCGGTGCGCCGGAGTAACGGCTGTTGTGCAAAATGAGGTATGGACCTGTTCGAAGTGTAGCAATATGCTATCGGTACCAAAAACCGGCCAAAAAGGGCCTGCGAAGAAAGGGGCTCGTAAAAAGCCAAGTGCTGGTGCTAAGAGCGATGCGGAATTGGAAGCAAGCGGAGAAGCTAGACAGACGTCGTATTTGGATGCCTTTAAATTACTAGAACAGGAACGAGATGCTCGAGAACAGGATCTGGAAAATCAACGGAAACTTGCCGGAAAGCGTCTCGAAATGGAACGCACCTTAATGGAGAAAATGCAAGTCCAGCAGCGAGAACTTTTGGCAAAGGAACAGATGTTGTTGAAGCAACGTTTGGAGCGTGATCAAATTTTTGGAATTCCAGCAGACGCTCAGAAATCAATTCCAGAAATTGAAACGGGACATGATTCGTCAATATGAGACCCCTGGAGTTGTCGCTGCTGTCGGCGGAGCCTGGACCGGTGATGCATTGGACAAAGTACGTCAATGGATAGATCTTGCAGTAAAGGATCCGAGAGGGGCCCGTCCAAAAGTGAACGTGCCTCGGGATGAGGCTCTTATGAAGAAGCAAGTAGAGAAGCAAATTTCGACGTATGCAGTCGGAAAAGGATCAGCTGTCGGGCGAGAAGGGGCAGATTCAGAAAAATGCGAAGATGAAGAAAATCAACGACACAGGTCGGGGGCAAACACGAGAGCCTCGCATTCGAGCAAGAGGTCCAACTCAAGAACAGTTGGCCGCAGGACAATCGGCGTCGAAACATTTGCCTACTTTTAGGGGTGAACCAGAAATTTGGCCTCTTCTTATCAGTTGTTATGAGTACACAACAGCTGCATGTGGCTTCACCAGCATCGATAATTTGAAAACACTCCAAGACAGTCTGCAGGGCCTGGCTAAGGAAGCCGTCCAAAGTCGCTTACTTCTGCCAGATTCGGTACCCGAAGTCATCGCTGATCTACGTAAACTCTTTGGCAATCCCGAAAAGCTGCTCAAGACGCTTGTAGCAAAAGTTCGAAAGGCACAAGCGCCGAGACTAGACAAACTTGAAACCTTCCTATGCTTCGGAATCACCGTTAAGCTACTCTGCGACCACCTCGAGGCAGCTGGACTGCAAGATCACCTATGTAACCCTATGCTGGTACAAGAGCTGGTCAGCAAACTTCCGTCGGAGTTATTGGTTTGGGTACGCTTTAAGGGGGGGAATTGGAACTCCACTCAGAATATTCACTGACTTTACCAAAGAAATCGTATCAGAAGTCTCAGAGGTGACTGACTTCATCGGCGCTGAGACTGCGACTGAACCTGCAAGAAGTAAGTCAAAGAAGAAGGAGTACATATGTGCTCACATATGATGCACAAAGTTTGCGGCCAATAGAAAGACAGTTTCCATAACAGCAGAAAGCGAGACTGCCATGCGTGGCCTGTAAGAGAACCGATCACAAGGTGAGGTTTTGCGATGACTTTGCCAAGCTTGGTTTTCAAAATCGGATGAAGCATGGAGAAACACCGGGGTTGTTGATAGGATTGGATAATTTGCACCTTTGGAGTCTAGAGTTGGTGCACCAGGCGAGCCGATTGCGGTCCGTTCCATTCTGGGTTGGACTGTGTATGGTTCAGATCAACAAAAAACCTCAGCGAAGGCCTTTGTCAACCACCATGGAATCGAAACTGTGGGCAATAAGGAGCTGCATAAAATGCTGGGTACACAATATGCACGCCCATCGCACCAATCTTGGAGTCGGACGAAGATCGACGGGCCCGCCAAATTTTGCAGAATACCACAGTTCGAGTAAGAGAGCGCTTCGAGACAGGGTTGATCTGGAAGTATGACAATCCTACATTTCCAGACAGCTTCCCTATGTCAACGAAGCGTCTGAAAGGAGACTTTCCAAAAATGCAGACTTGCGTCAAAATGTCTTTCGGCAGATGGATCACCAGAACAAGGGATATTGCCAAGGCAACGGATGCTGAGCTAGCAAACACAGATTATTCAAAAGTTTGGTATTTACCATTGGACGTGGTTTTAAATCCCAAAAAGCTGGGAAAAGTGCGCCTGATATGGGATGCTGCGGCGACAGTTAATGGAGTGTCGAGCAGCTTCAAGCTGCTATTCGTAAAAGGCTGCTGTGAAGAAGTTTTTCCTGAATAAAATCCGAACAATAACAATAATAACAATAGCTATATTATAATCTACCACCACCCCAAATGGAAAAATGAAAAATACTGAAAAACACTTAATATACCACTCTGTTCTCCCAAATAATTCGACAACAGTAGGCTGTGAATCTTAAACGTCAAAGAAAGGGTTGTTTATTTTGTTAGGATAACAACTTTGCTGAAGACATCATTATATTAGATTCTAATCTCTAAAATGAGATTCGAAAAAGTGTCAAGTTAGCGCCAGCTATATGGATGACTTCTGAAATTTTTATTTATGGGAATTATTGACCATTTTATAAAAACAAACTTTGCTGAATACATGATTTGTCGGAAAACTCTTCGTTTAGGAATGATTCATTGTGGCTAGCTAGATTGACTTTCTGGCCCATAGGGCCATGCGGTGATTCCCAGAATAAACGAGTTCGAATTGCAACCTACCTTTGTCGAAGTCGTAATTTCCGTGGTACTCGACGTCGTAGCCGGGGTTGTTGTATTAGCATCGGGAGCCGGCGTCGACGTTTCCAAAAGCATCGACAAATCTGTGAACGAAAGTAGCAGCAACACTGTAGTTTTCGAGCTTAGATAAAGTAGATAAAGAAACGTGAAACGGAAGAAAAATAAAATCCCCGCCACAAATGTGAAGGAATAATGCAATTCCGTCGGTAATTGGATACAATTGCCATCAATACGAAAGAAAGCGCTGTGCACACACAATGTAGCGCAATCAGTACGCGCATTTGGTAGCCTGGTAATTGATTTATTTAGAACATAATTTACTGACCAGATCCTACTGGATTCGACTCAGCGTTATCTCAGTCAAAGTGCCAAATTCTACAACATAAAAATTATAAAATTTCAATTATTCCTAATTGAATGCCCCTACTAACAATCACAATTTTACCCGATGAACCGAAAAATCATATGTCAGCGCTTTGACGTTGTCTCGTCTAATGACAAGGGACTGTGTGTTGATTATAAATGCAAAACACTGATAAAGTTGCAAATATAATAATGCTTATACGGCTGAAACTGTACACCACTTGTACACATCGACCGGGCAATATGTAGTGGTAAACAGCTAGTTGAATGCAATAAGAGACGAATGTGGAGCCTCTGGAAGTGGCTGCCTGCCACCGTCGACGTCGTTGCATACATCCAACTATGAACCTACTCATACAAAAATCGACTGTTCAGCCGTGGATGATTCATACATGATTTTCTTAACTTCTTCAATGTTGCAATGCGAAGGATGAAAATTACCCTTGAAATAATGACTGACTGATTATAGCAGGTAAACACTTACCAACGGGACCAGTTGGCTGCTCAGCGGTGTTGACCATCAAGCACGAAACCGCTATCACGGCAAACGCCAGCACCACATTCCGCAACTGTGACGGGGACATTTCTCCGAGTCGGCTTTATCTGCTCTAAAGTGATGGTAATCAATCGATCGATCGGCAGCTGGTGCTGAAAACTGCAGTCCGGACAACAAAGCGAGCAAACGCGAACGGCAAGTTCTATACTCCGAAACTAGACAACGCCGCAGAACGTGGATTGATCGATGAGTAGTGACTTTTCCGAAAACCAGGAAATTGAGATGGAACGCAATTACCCGACTGAGATTCTTCGTTGCGCTGCGCTGTTTTTCGTCTGATGCGAGTACTTTTTCTTCGTTTTTCGATGATGTGATGGGGAGATTGCTTCTTTTCTTCACACTCACAAAACTTCTAATGATGATGGCTTGACGACTTTTGCTGCGAATACACACTATCCCTCGCTTGCTCTCGCGCGAACATGCTGATACGTGAGTAACTGTTGTTTTTTTTTATGGCTGAATGAGTGCCATCCACGAAGCGTTGCTTTGACGTTTGACGATGATAGCGGTCGTTTGGAACTCACACGCTTCTAAGTCACACATCGACGGCAAGGTGACTCTTACATCATTTTCTTCAGTTGGTAAAAACTAGAGTCCCTATACTCTGAGAAAAATTTCATCGTTGTACCGACAATTAAATCATGGTCAGGATGACTATCGCATATAATGGTTTCAATAACCATGAAAATGGTCGAATTCACCACGTTCATGGCATTTTTAACTATGATCATGGTAACAAGGACTATTCCGACATTATGGAAAATGTTGCATCAACTATTTTTAATGGTAGTTTTGACCATGATCATAGTCGGTTCAAAATCACTATACTGCAATAGTCATCCTAACCCCCAATAATGGTAAAATTGACTATCAAATTCCTCTCTGTGTATGGACGAATCCAGGTTGAAAAAAGAAGAAGACAGTGGTGATAAATCTGACAGCTCCCATGTTTAAGTATAGGACGAAACTTTTAAAATGCTTCTAGAAAATTCAAACGAAGATCTAATTAAAAGCGGTTTGTTGTTTGATGTAAGAAAAATCCAAAACTACTCAATAAAGACATTTTCAGAAAAATAAAAATGAAATTAAAATAATGCCCCTATGGTGCAGTTTTGGATTTTTATTACATCGTACAACAAACCGTTTTTAATTAAAATTTCATTTGAATTTTCTAGAAGCATTTTAAAATTTTCGTCCTATGCTTTAACATGGGAGCTGTCAGATTTATCACCACTCGGTGTCTTCTTCTTTTTTTCAATTTGGATTCGTCTATAGGGACTCTAGTAAAAACTTGTTAGTGAAGACGGGTGAAGTAGCGGGGTATCAAATTAGATTTAGCTGTGGAGCGAAAGAGTAAGGAATACTCAATAGTGTATTAAGCTTGTATTACACTGTTTGTCCAATAGCCAAATATTTGGCATAGGCAGCTAGACAGCTGACAGATATCATAGATGTTTGTCAGATGCCTATCTGCCTATGACAAATATTTGGCTATTGGACAAACAGTGTAATACAAGCTTTACACTGTAACCGGCCATAAATCATATCATATTCTTCGAGTTTTCGTGGACTGGATTCCGCTCTTTTTCGAACAGCACAGTTTTAACTATACAAGGGTCAGGAAAATGCTAAGATATCCATTAATGGGTAGAAAAATACCCATCCTAAAATAAAAAATGGGTCTTTAGTATGCATTATTTTGATTTTAAAAGTACCCATTTTTTTTTGATTTTTAAAAGTACCCATTTTTTGACACGTTTTTCCAAACCCCCTTACTGCATGACATAATAAATCGACCTTACCTTATGGGAAACTAATGAGATGTAAGATGTATGGTGGATGGCAGGTGCAAACAAAAGAAAACTTGAAATATTTTCAATACCCATTTATGGGTAAAAAAATACCCACATATTTTTCAATGACATATTATCCAAATGGGTAATATTTTACCCATTTTCGTGTTTTTGTATTTACCCATTTTTCACAGCTGCATACAGGTTAGAAAAATGGGTGAAATTTTACCCATTAATGAGTTTTCGATTCCTAACGTGAACCCCTTTGCCCGAAGTACACCTTCACTCTAAGCTCAGTTTACCCGCTATGAAAAAAGTACCCAACGGAGCAGTTAAGTGTGGGAAGCCAAGGTTGGGTATAATCATGTTTACCTACCGTTGGGTACAAATTACTTATTTAAAGGTAGAATTTTACCCAAATGAAAGTTATTTGTACCCAACGCTAGGTAAACATGATTATACCCAACGTTGGCTTCCCACACTTAAGTGCTCCGCTGGGTACTTTTTTCTTAGCGTGTACCATAATCGCAAAAAAGTGCACATGAGCCTGTGCACGCTGCTATCATTGTTTTGTCTTTTTGACTTTTACTGTGAGCCGTGTTTTGGTGTTGTTTCACTCACTCTTACAGGACGCTTGAAAACATGGCTCACAGTAAAAGTCAAATTTTTTATAGCGTGCACAGGCTCATACTCATTTATTGGTAATGTTGACTTTATATTTGAGTAAATTTGTATGGGAAAAAATACTCAAATATGGGTAAGTCGTGATTTACTCATAAATGGGTATGTGCACTTTTTGCGATTATGGGTATTTTTCACGCATATTTGGGTAAACTGAACTTGCAGCCTGCATCTTCACTCCCGTTTCATTTTACTCAATTTTTGATTACAATTGTATACTATCTCTTTTCCTCTCACTGAAATGTTACTCAATTTTCGTTAAAAAGTGGATCTACTTTTTGCCATTATTTTTATAAAAGTCATAATAATATGAATAACGTTTATTTTAACTACTATACAATTATAAAATATAAATTGATACGGTTTTTATTATAATTATTATTCAAATTAAAATATAAACAATGATTATATCAGGAATTATAATAATGATTAGTCAATTCTGATAATCATAATAATTATTATTAATTTAACGTTAGTATTTAAAAAGTAAACTATAACACAATATTTGAAATAGGTGATCAAATAAATGTTATTATAATTTTTATGTTGGCTTAGAATATTATAATTATTATGATTGAAACTAATATGAGTAACGGGCAGTTGGTTGAAGAACACTTGAAGTCAATAAGACAGACAATAGTATGTTTATAAATAAATATGTTATTTTATTAATATTTATGCATGACTATGATATAAAATTATGCTTATCATTAATTATTAATTCATATATTCTCTCGAACATGTTGACAACGTTCCCGGTCAACACGATCTTATGAGGTTTAGAAAACTTATGCTGTCGAATAATGGGATACTCGTACATTGATAGAACTGGGTAGCAGGAATGGTAACCGTTTCTTTGACGGGGGAAATATCCGGAAGCTTCTGATCTTGTGGGCGGTATATGTTTACAATGGTGTGATTGGCGAGGGGGCACAGATCATACTGTCTACCTTGAGTGAAAACTTAATCCGAACGAGTTCTTTTGTGATGGGGACAATGAAGCAAGTGTTGGCAATCCCTTTCCGGTTAAAATTGTCCAGCTGGCCGAAGAAACGCTCACAACGAGTTACCAGTTTGGAAGACAAAAAACGGCTAGAAGTGGAAGGTGTTTAATAAAGCAATTATTGGAACTAATGTTTAGGAATTAATTTTTTCATTCGTTGGAAATTCTGTTGACTCGATGAAACTTAAATGCTGGCCGATGTGGATCCTTTACCGGCACAGTTTTCATTGGCTTAGTATCGAAGACCAGTTATGGCTGGCCCACAATTGATACGTTGCGGATGCGTTTGCGTGAATTTGACAGTTTTCCCATAGGTTTTCTGTCAAATTTACGTCAACGGAACGCAAACGTATCTATTGTGGGTGACCCTTTAGACGTCATTTGGTGCGGTTGCGTCGAAAACTGAACCGGTTGAAAAAGAAAAGCAATACAATAAAATTAAAAAAGAAGACAACATCTGACAACTGAGCAAATGACAGTTGATCGATACTCAAGGAGAACGAATCCTATCTGGGATACTTGCGCGTTTCTGTACTAGAATCTTTGTTTTTGTTTTGATTCGCTGGGTTATTTTGACAGAATGTGTGAGAGTGTGTTTGTGTGAGTTACTTGATTAGGGGCAAATCATTAAGCTTGGGACCGATGTGCTGGTACTTCCTAAGCCAAAAACTATATCCATTTTCTTCATGACTATCCAGCCACTGATATTAGAGTCACCTTGATCGACGGTAGTCTGCTACTTGGTTTGAATGAGAAGGGCGCAATCAAAGTGCTTATGCAGTGTTTTGGTGTGAGATGTGTACAGTGAAGCCGGTATGTCGGCAATTTAAACGATTTATGAACTTCATTGGACAGCAATTGCAATTCATAATATGATTTTATAATATTATGATGTAAGCTGCCAAATGCAAGTTAAATATATAGTTATATAATATCCCTGGATATGCATAAATGCAAGATTTCTGTGAAAATACTTTCATATAACACATTTTATACAACCGTCAATTTACGCACAACATTTCAATAAATCTTCGGAAATTGATTTTTTATACGGTACTGTTAAATTCTTATTTAAGTAAGCGTGGTTGCGTCAACAATTAATACGAAACTAGCGATTAAAAATTGGTTCACTGTTTTAGAATCCCTTAATAAAAAATGGCCAACAGTTTGACAGTTAATAGTACTTTACCGGGCTTCGGTAATTCAGAGTTCGTTTTGTGTTTTGTTCGGTAAAATGCTTACCGTATTCAATGATGGTTTGTTTTTACCTTATGAATTGTATTATTTTCTACCGAATACGGTAAATCAAATACAACATAACAGATCGATCGGTAAAGTGTTAGAAAATTACGTTAAAATTATTTATGTTTACCGAAAAATTGGTAATAATTTATGTTTGCTGAAATATTTCGTCAATTTTTTCACCGAATAGCAAAATCGAATTTAAGTGTGTAGTTGATTGTAAACGGAAATTTTTGTAGTTTCAACCATTTTCGTTTGTTTCCCGCATAATCACAAAACATTCCTGGACAATATCCCTTATTGTTGACGACGGTTTTCGTTATTTTTACGACATTTACCCTTATAGTTTACAACTATAAACTAACAATCTGCTTTATAGTTTTAACAATATGTCAAATAGTAAAAGGCCAAATAACAATATGCTGAATAGGCGGTTAAGTTAGGTTACCACAAAAAAATGGCTATTTTCACGAACAAAATTTTTGCTGTACTCTATGCCAAAAAGTTGGTATATAATCCAGACCGATTGCAGACAATAAATAATATTAACAATGTGTGTTAATGTAGAGGTTGTATGGTGAAAGCGAGATCAAACTATTTGATAACAATAACATAAAATGTGATAATATATCTAACATTCTAAATATAGTTTTGACTATACAGCAAATTATTTTTCGTTATGCGGGCATTCTCTAATCGGCAACTCCATTTTTCATTCAAACTGCTCAACAATATTTTTGTCCAAATCTGGTTTAGATGGACCAGGTTTACGATGATGACCAGGTAGATCCAGCAAAGCATTAAGTGTCCCGAATCGTTCAGCGTATTTTGAACCGCATGAACACTAAAGGGTCACCCACAATAGATACGTTTGCGTTCCGTTGACGTAAATTTGACAGAAAACCTATGGGAAAACTGTCAAATTCACGCAAACGCATCCGCAACGTATCAATTGTGGGCCAGCCATAACTGGTCTTCGATACTAAGCCAATGAAAACTGTGCCGGTAAAGGATCCACATCGGCCAGCTTTTATGTTTCCTCGAGTCAACAAAATTCCCAACAAATAAAAAATTTATTTCTCAAAATTTTTTTTTCTATTTTTTTTTTTTTAAACACCTTCCTCTTTTGGTTTTTTTTTTTTTTTCGTGTTGTGTGTGTGTGTGTGGCTTTTTGCCGGGCGGTTTAGTTTTTATTGGGGGGGATTTGCTACCATTCTTTTTTTTTTCCCCCACAACATAAGAATTAAGTTGTTTAGTTTTTTTGATCAAAGTAAAATCTGTGCCCCCTCGCCAATCACACCATTGTAAACATATACCGCCCACAAGATCAGAAGCTTCCGGATATTTCCCCCGTCAAAGAAACGGTTACCATTCCTGCTACCCAGTTCTATCAATGTACGAGTATCCCATTATTCGACAGCATAAGTTTTCTAAACCTCATAAGATCGTGTTGACCGGGAACGTTGTCAACATGTTCGAGAGAATATATGAATTAATAAATAATGATAAGCATAATTTTATATCATAGTCATGCATAAATATTAATAAAATAACATATTTATTTATAAACATACTATTGTCTGTCTTATTGACTTCAAGTGTTCTTCAACCAACTGCCCGTTACTCATATTAGTTTCAATCATAATAATTATAATATTCTAAGCCAACATAAAAATTATAATAACATTTATTTGATCACCTATTTCAAATATTGTGTTATAGTTTACTTTTTAAATACTAACGTTAAATTAATAATAATTATTATGATTATCAGAATTGACTAATCATTATTATAATTCCTGATATAATCATTGTTTATATTTTAATTTGAATAATAATTATAATAAAAACCGTATCAATTTATATTTTATAATTGTATAGTAGTTAAAATAAACGTTATTCATATTATTATGACTTTTATAAAAATAATGGCAAAAAGTAGATCCACTTTTTAACGAAAATTGAGTAACATTTCAGTGAGAGGAAAAGAGATAGTATACAATTGTAATCAAAAATTGAGTAAAATGAAACGGGAGTGAAGATGCAGGCTGCAAGTTCAGTTTACCCAAATATGCGTGAAAAATACCCATAATCGCAAAAAGTGCACATACCCATTTATGAGTAAATCACGACTTACCCATATTTGAGTATTTTTTCCCATACAAATTTACTCAAATATAAAGTCAACATTACCAATAAATGAGTATGAGCCTGTGCACGCTATAAAAAATTTGACTTTTACTGTGAGCCATGTTTTCAAGCGTCCTGTAAGAGTGAGTGAAACAACACCAAAACACGGCTCACAGTAAAAGTCAAAAAGACAAAACAATGATAGCAGCGTGCACAGGCTCATGTGCACTTTTTTGCGATTATGGTACACGCTAAGAAAAAAGTACCCAGCGGAGCACTTAAGTGTGGGAAGCCAACGTTGGGTATAATCATGTTTACCTAGCGTTGGGTACAAATAACTTTCATTTGGGTAAAATTCTACCTTTAAATAAGTAATTTGTACCCAACGGTAGGTAAACATGATTATACCCAACCTTGGCTTCCCACACTTAACTGCTCCGTTGGGTACTTTTTTCTTAGCGGGGGAAACGGGGGTAGGGGGGAGGGTACTTCGGGCAAAGGGGTTCACGTTAGGAATCGAAAACTCATTAATGGGTAAAATTTCACCCATTTTTCTAACCTGTATGCAGCTGTTAAAAATGGGTAAATACAAAAACACGAAAATGGGTAAAATATTACCCATTTGGATAATATGTCATTGAAAAATATGTGTGGGTATTGAAAATATTTCAAGTTTTCTTTTGTTTGCACCTGCCATCCACCATACATCTTACATCTCATTAGTTTCCCATAAGGGAAGGTCGATTTATTATGTAATGCAGTAAGGGGGTTTGGAAAAACGTGTCAAAAAATGGGTACTTTTAAAAATAAAAAAAAATGGGTACTTTTAAAATCAAAATAATGTATACTAAAGACCCATTTTTTATTTTAGAATGGGTATTTTTCTACCCATTAATGGATATCTTAGCATTTTCCTGACACTTGTATAGTTAAAACTGTGCTGTTCGAAAAAGAGCGGAATCCAGTCCACGAAAACTCGAAGAATATGATATGATTTATGGCCGGTTACAGTGTAAAGCTTGTATTACACTGTTTGTCCAATAGCCAAATATTTGTCATAGGCAGATAGGCATCTGACAAACATCTATGATATCTGTCAGCTGTCTAGCTGCCTATGCCAAATATTTGGCTATTGGACAAACAGTGTAATACAAGCTTAATACACTATTGAGTATTCCTTACTCTTTCGCTCCACAGCTAAATCTAATTTGATACCCCGCTACTTCACCCGTCTTCACTAACAAGTTTTTACTAGAGTCCCTATAGAGGAATCCAAATTAAAAAAAGAAGAAGACACCGAGTGGTGATAAATCTGACAGCTCCCATGTTAAAGCATAGGACGAAAATTTTAAAATGCTTCTAGAAAATTCAAATGAAATTTTAATTAAAAACGGTTAAGAAAAAAAGGGTTTAATTTATTTTATTTTCGATGTCTTATTGAGAGAGGATTAAAAAATTTATTTATTTTTAAGGATAGTTTAGAAGGTATTTGGGGGAGGAGATGGGGTGGGGGGGGGGGGGGAGGGGTTACACGGAGAAACGAAATAACTCAAAATCGAAGTATAAAGTACTTAAAAGGAGGTACACTGTAAGGACTGCTTTTTTGGATACATTTTAACTCTCCTTGATAGGTAGTTTTAACTCAACTTTAAGGTATTGTAAGCATTAGTTCCTTTTACGTCATTAGGATTCAAAATAGAATACTCCGAGGACTGTTAGCGTTGAGTGCTTTTCATCTAAATTTTGAATTATTTCCTTTTCTCCCCTGTGGAGAATACAAAATGAAGAGTTTCTTTTTATTTTGGTGAAGAAATTGAGCTGTGCGCCATTTTCATTAATGTGCTGTTCTCTGCCGGAAGAAATCAGTTTTCATTGATTTTTATTTCTCATAAAAAATCGTGGATTGGTGGTAAAACAATAATAATCGAGCAAATAAAGAAAAAAATTGACGAAGGAAGCTACCAAAAGCTTGCGGGACAGTATCATTAATTTGTTTAAATAATAGATTTCCAACATTTTCCAAATTTTGATTCTTGAGGGATGAACTGTTGCGCTGATGGATGCGGTGAATCCGACACAGGTGACTTCGAAATGTTTAAGCGGCATCTTACTACGGTTTAAATATTGTCTTACTTGATTATGTATAAACATATTTTTATGTCTTATTTTTAAGGTTCACATCCGTGGTGCTCTCCGTTTTTTAAATGAGATGACAAATTGTGGAATCAAGAGAAAAATGGACGAAAATATGAGTCTCGAAGAATTTCTGGCGATGCCTTTGATCTGCTGGCTAAAGGTTGTTGTCTTTTCTAAATGTTTATTTGTCAAAACTTTGTCTAACATTTTTTATACAATTATGTGCAAACATACAAAAAAGCTCTTTTGAATAGTTTCAAAATTTTAATCTTCATTCGTTTGATTTGTTATTTACAGATAGAGGATAATATAAGCAACACGACCGCAGCTATATCTATATTCTCATCATATTTTTCATTACGCATTCAGGAATTTGATTATGCCTCCTAATCATCTGTATCATGTAAGAGTGTATGAAATGAGTGTTAATAGAATCATCACATTTAATTTAAATTTTAAACAATTTGCGTACTTATTTGTTGTTGGAAGAAAAAGCAAATGCCTATTTAAAAAAAAAATCTCAATTTATGACCTAATTATGGGTAACTCCTACCCAATAGTGATTTTTCGAGGAACACTTTAATTTCACCCAAAGCGAAGTCTTTCCAAAGTACTTAAAAGTATGTACTTCATAAACAACTCAATTTTGATTGGTTGCACTTAGCTGTCAAGATGTGTGAAAAAGACTTAATTTTGAGTTGTTTGCTTTCTCTGTGATACGAATTTCGTTTGAATCGATTCTTAATTTGTCACAAATCAGCACACAGAACACACACGACCCCTAAATCTCCGTGTCTAAAAGTCCTTTATTTTTCTCTCCTCCTCTGGAAATGGTTGCGTCGTCTTCCTTCGCTTTGCCGGCTTATTTTTTTCCCTTACCAAAAAAAAGTGGGGGTTTAGTTCAGGTTGAGTTAAAAAAGTGGGGGAAATTCTTTTATGTATTGGAGAAAAAGCTGAAAATTCTTCCAAATTTTGAAAACGACTCATGGAGGGGTGGGGGGGGGGTGGGGACTAGATCTACACGTTTTGAGAAAAAAAATATAAAAAAAAAAAAAATAAATAAATAAAAAAAAAAAAAGAGAGGGTGAAGGGTAGGAGGGTAAAGAAAAAAAAAAAAAAAAAAAAAAAAAAAAAAGCACAATTTTGACGTTTGTCTATTAAGCTTAGTGACGTTTAACACCCGCACACTATCGTGTATATTGGCGTGTAAAAATTGATTATCTTCCCACAAACAACATAAAAGTTTCCATTGTGGTTTACGATTGACAGCTGTTTGTTATGGTTTCGTCCAAAATGCACTACCACATTTCCAGAAGGTACACTACCACACTCAGACGTTATAAGTTTAATACACTAAAACTTCCGAATGCCATCCGCATGATGGCCTTCGCCAAAACGGCGGTTTCGTTGGAATTTTCGAACACAATCGGAGGCTTAAAAATCAACCAATCAACCAGGGACTGGATTACATCTAGTGATCGTCATTATTTTCTTATATCATAAGTTAAAAGTACAATGAGGGTCGTTAATCAAAATTGGATTAACATCCATACCTGGTTGCTTCAACTTATCTTACATGAAAAACATATTTACCCAGCCTGTAAATTTTACCCAGTTTTCCTTAAAAGTAGGGCTACTTATCTAATCTAATATAATCTTATCCAAACAAACGCAGCCAGTACGAGGAAGGATCCTGGAAATAATTGGTTTAAATGACGTCCATTTTTTTGTTTTGTCAATATTGCGGCTTGCAGCATATAGACTTCTCTGCCGCTGTTAGTAAGCAGTTTCACTAATACAATCGTTTTGCTGGTTGAAAATAAAAAACAAACCGCTGTCAACCTGAACACTTTGACAGCTGATCTCGTGGTTGAAAACAATAAACAAATCGATCCTACACGTGTAAAACAGCACGCCAGTATTAGTGAATCCTTACTTCGAGAAGTCTATTAAAGAGATGATACAAGCGTCAAAGTGGCCAGGCCCACTGCGTTGCATTAACCGCAAAGATGATTCTATAAAATGAGTTTGATTAAAACAAGTAGATTTGAACCGCAACGCATGTTGTGAATCTACAGGAATGGAAGGATGCGTGCTAACTTATGTTAAGGTGGGCCGTATCTGGAGACGCGACACACTTAAATATAAATCTTAAATGGGAAAACATTTGATTCGCTAGCAATGTTTGAAAAATTCCTTGATCATCCTTGAATCGCCATCCATCTTTCTGCAACGTATCTAGAAAATCATCGTCAATCTTATTTCTACAAGGCTTGAAAAAGTACTGTACATTTTTGTTCAATATTCTGCACATACATAAATGGAGCGTCACATAACATACAACTTTACATTATAAAGCGTGTAAAGTTCTTAGATTTTTCAAATATTCTCTAAATGTTGTATGCACAGATAAAATGAAACATTTAATTTTCTGCGTTATCTAATGCACATAAAGCGAATGCTAGATTTGGCAGAAAATAATGCATCCCATGGGATATTTCATGTACTCTGAAAAAAATTCTATCGTTATACCGACAATTAAATCATGGATGACTATCGCATATAGTGGTTACAATAACCATGAAAATGGTCGACAAACACGTTCATGGCATTCTTAACTATGATCATGGAAGCAAGGACTATTCCGACATTATGGCAAATGTAGGATCAACTATTTTTAATGGTCGTTTTGACCATGATCATGGTCGGTTCAAAATCACTATACTGCAATAGTCATTCTAACCCCCAATAATGGTAAAATTTACTATCAAATTTGTCTCTGTGTACATTTAAGCCAATAACGCCTGAATATAGCCTGTTGTATGAAAGTTTGCAAACATTGTTGTATGGCGCATGAAATATTGCAAACAATTTCGTTGCTTACGCCTCCTTTGGCTTGGATTAAACGAGGGGAAATTTTACGCGTTTGTTAAAATTATTATTTTTTTTTCTGGGGGCAAAGCCCATCTTTCTTTCATAAAACTATTTCTTGGAACTTGTGGTATCATGTGGAATGAGATGCAATTTTACACGCGTCAATATTCACGTTATAACGAAAAATTCAGGTACTAAGCGTGCGCGCATCTCTAAACAGCAGATAAAAATATTTGCTGCAACTCAGACAGAGTCGCTCTATTGGCTCTATACTCAAATATAGTATGTATTGAAACTGGCTTGGATAAACTCCATGGTTTGGATGGTTTGCCCATATGAGTCGAATTAGACAGAACTTTGAGCTACTGCTAGTCACTCTGTATCACATAAGCCAAATGTCAAGTGTCATAAACCACTTTCTGCTCTAATCCCGTCAACATGAATTCAAAAACAGGTAGCGATGCCTATACATGTGATAACAACTGATTGTGATGCATCCCATTTGAATTCATAGAATTAACGTACAAAGCAGATTTCGTCACATAGATGACGAATGCACTTTTTTCGAGTTGATATCTACAACCGGGAACAATCTCCATCACTCTCAGCTCCTCCATGGGGGGTGCAATAAATTTGCGGTACCAACAACATAATTACCTACAACAAGAATCTAGGCAAGTCGGTTCTTATCTGGCACATTTTGGGAAACCTTTACATTGGATGTGCTTTATTGGCTACGCAATCTCATTAACCAAATGTAGTGGAAGGCATATTCGTCAAAAGTTATTTGCCTGATAAACAAAACTGGTTTGGTCACATATAAGGGTAGCACATTGAGTAATTGGAGAAGCATCGATTGATAAGCTAAAAAAATAACTGTTTGGTCGAGCGTCAAATATTTGACTGTTTTTGGCAATTAAATCTTGCCTCTTCGCAGGGAAAAAAATGGCCTTGTTTGATACACCTTGATTTTCCGCGGAGGAAAACAATGTCAAATATTGAACACGGGGAAAATTTGGCTGAATTTGCAAACCAAACTGCATTATATCAACAATCAATAAGAAACTATCGATTTAAATTTATGAACTTTAGAACCCCGTTGGTCTCAAGTACACCTGTCACCTTGCACCTTGCAGTAAATTCTTGCGTTTTTCGGTATTAAGGTCGGTATCGAGTTCGAAAGAAATTTCCTTTTCTATCTCAATCCCATGTTAAATTCCGTTTACTGAAACGGAAAAGTAAAGAATCAAGAAGAAATTTCTGCAGCAGTATCCACCTGAAAAGAACGCAAAATAAAATTGGAATTTGTAAGGTTTCCACGCAAACTGATGGGAGCTGTCACTTTTACTTTCGGAAAAATATATCGCTCGATTAAGGCCAGTATCGACTTAGGGCCAGTATCGACTTAAAAAGTAGAGAGGTAACGGAATTTTGTTCAATATTACCAAGCGGAATTTTGACAATTGATCTGCATGGAACGAAATGTCACCTTCACTTACGGAATAATTGAGCGGAGTATTTTTCCGAAAGTAAAAGTGACAGCTCCCATTAGTTTGCATGGAAACCTAACAAATTCCATTTTTATTTTTCGTTCTTTTCAGGTGGATACTGCTGCAGAAATTTCTTTTCGATTATTTACTTTTCCATTTCAGTGAACGGAATTTAACATGGGTTTGGGATAGAAAAAGAAATTTCTTTCGAACACGATACCGACCTTTATTCCGTAAGTGAAGGTGACATTTCGTTCCATGCAGATCAATTGTCAAAATTCCGCTTGGTAATATTGAACAAAATTCCGCAACCTCTCTACTTTTTAAGTCGATACTGGCCTTTAGGCCAGGCGCCCACTGATGTGGCGGAGGTGCGGCATCTGCTAGCATGTCAAAACATCTTGTCGACGTTTGCCTCACGCCACAAGACTATGACTCGATATTTTGACATGGTATGTAATACCACACCTCCGCCACATCAGTGGGCGCCTCGACTTTGAGTCGTTGTTATTGTTTTGATTCGCAGAGTTATATTTACAGAATATATGAGGGGTTGTTCGTAGTGAGTTATGTTTTAGGGGTGATTTCAAGGGACCGATGTGCTGGTACTTCCTGACCTAAAAACTATATCAAATTGCTTCTGGACTATCCAGCCTGTACTGTTGGCGATACAGTGGATTGATGTCTTTCGCAACGGAATCTGTGCACCCAAATAAAAAATCACATAATCCACTAGAAATTCACTTAACTTTCATGTGATTCAGGAAGTGGAAGATGCTTCGCAAAATCAGGTGAATCTTATGTGTCTAGTGAAATGTAAATGATTAGTGAAGTCGAATTGCATGTGATTTCTATGTGATGTTCATGTAGAAATCACTTATTTTAGTATTGGAAAATATCTATAAGTGCTTCCAGCAGAAGCTAACTGAAATATTCTTTCAGTGTACTCTTATCCGTGAGCCAATTGAGAGTTGTTTTGGTGTAGTGCAACAACGCTGAATCCGGCCAAAACAGTGAAGGGTTACTTATGCTTCTCATATAAAGGCAGTAACTACTTCTGCAGACACTCAAACAGACAGATTTTTGCATTTATATTTTCGGTAGTGTGAAAAATGGTTGACATTTTTTAACTATCGCTAGTAAAAACCAGCAAAGTCCTATAAATTCCACTAGAAAGTTGTTTATCTTTTGATAGATAAACGTCTGCAACTTACAGACTTCTGATAGTTTGAAATAGATTTTCAGCTTTCATATTATTTTTATTTTTAAAAAGTGAAATAGTAAAGTGTTGTTAATATTTTCCTTGTTAACCAGTGACATATTGCTTGCCATAACAGCTCTTTTCGACCTAATTTCTCCCCGATTTAAAATTAACTCACTTTTTTAGAACCGCATTGGTCTCAAGTGTACACCTTGCACCTTGAACCTTGCAGTACATTCGGAACTTGAATTTGTGTTTATCGTTATTCGCTGTGTTATTTTGACAGATTTAGCCCCTCAAATTATTTGTTTCCTTTTCATATATGAAAAACTAGATGTATAGACCTGTCTAATCTTCTATTAAAATGTATGCATCTGGTCACTGAATAACTCGCGAATATAATTTCCGGATCCTTGTTTTTCAGTTTCGGCATAAGTTGAATCTTTCCGATGCTCGATCTCGCTTTCTTAGCAAATGACGCATCAGCATTGGTTTGTTCTTCTCAATTAGAGACACAACATTATGGTCCAGTTTCGGGTTGAAATATCCTGGTCCCTGGTAGTTTATCCAAAGAACAAAACAAAGTTTTTTTTTACGGAAGCCATGGCGGAAGCAGTGAAGCAACTTCGTTCAATGTGAATTACCACCGGCTCCACCCCGGAGCGAAGAAGTCCGTCATCGTGCCGCACTTTGTGTCGGCAAGATCCTTGCGTTTCTGGAGGAAGGTAAGAGCATCTAGCACGGGCCTGGTTCCTGTCGTCCGACGGTTTTGCGTGACTGGAAGGTCGGAAGACAAGGAAGACGGAAGACAAGGTCACAGAGAACAGACATTGATGTCCATATACCTTTTCTTGAAAAACATGTGTAAAAGTTAATATGGGCAGCCGGTATAAGAAGCAAGTGCAGATAAAAACAAACAAAACTTTTCAGGTTATGTGCTAGGCTTTTTATTGATAAACAAACTGTGCTTTTTTACATGACAGTTATCGCACAACTGCAGCGCCGCCTACCAGGAGCATAACGACATACATTTGAAATGTCGGTTTAAAGTTTTACACAAGTAGCAGACCGAAGATGAACATCTGTTCTCTGTGACAAGGTGGAGAAATCCTTCCGCACCTAAGGCCGGGAGGTCGGTGCCATCGCCAGACGATCGGAAAGTATTTGGCCAACATGAAAAGCGGCAGTCGAGGCCGGCCGTGTCAACTCGCAAGCGGCCACCCAAAAGCAGCGACTGAAGGTACTCATCAAGGAAGCCCCAGAAGCCCCCCCCCCCCATTTACGCCAAATTGAACATTTTTGAATGAAAACTGAAAAAGAACTGATCAATAAGGCGACCAGAGAGTTGAAGAATATACCAACATCTTTCCTTTAGACGGCTATTTTTGTAAAATCATAAATCGGTCATTTTTCTAAAATTCTAAATTAGTAAAGGAATCAATGAAAATTTTTTTTTGCCGATATAAACAATTCACTCTGAAGAGAAACTGGACAAAATTTAGTTAATTTCGGTCGAGTAAGTTTTAAAATTACGCTAGTTTGAACACTTCTCTTTTCATGGACGGTTTACGACGCGATCGGAAACTCTCATTTTCTAATCGTCTACTCAAATTAAAAGTAAATTGGTACGCCCCTCGCGCTCCTAACACGCCTCTAGTGTTGGGAATTGAGAATCGAGAAATTAAGAAAATTGAATTGAATTTAATTTAGAATCAAACAAAAATCCTTTTTTCCTATAGACTGTTTCAGAAATTATAAGCACACTTTCATAATATTAAAACTGTGTTGTTTTTGAACATTTCAATTATTATATTTGTCAAATTATACAAGCACTGGTGTTTTACATAAGATTTCACCCTTCTTCAATCAAAATCTTTAATTATAACCGAGATACCTCACTTTTCCTCGAACATGACCCATAAGCTTCTGCACAGTTGCACTTCCCACCATTTTCACCATTTTTGTCGAATCCTTTTTTATTTTTTGTTGTGTTCTGGTGGTATGAGAGAAGAGAGGAAAAAGCGCGGGGGGGAAATGGGTGCACATTGATTGTTGTTTTTGTATTCTCCCAAGCGCGGAAATAACGATCTTTGATGAAGTTTGTCAGAAGTAGATAATTTATCATCTCCATGCGAAGCGCTAGGAGTGGACGGTAATTTATTGCTAGAACGAAATAGACATGAAGAGAAAGTGTATTGATAGTTCCGTATAGGGCACGGCAGGCTTTGAAAATTGAAAGATCAAGTTTGAAAACGAGCGGAGGGCATTATTGAACGGTAGTATCCGATCAGGCACATAACCCTTTACCATACTACCCCATGCAGGATAGGCAAGAGGAGGAAATCCCCTTGACTGGCAAAAGGTTATGCAACCGGTCAGGCTTTTTTTCTTCCTTTTTTTTTTTTTTTTGTTGTGGGTTTTTTCCCCCCTCCCACTACCGGCACGGGGTGAGAAATTATCTCCCGCTGTTGGGTTTATTTTAAGCATGCACCGCCTATTTCTGACGTGTTTTGTTTTTGCTGCGTCCTATTCGCCAAAAATAAAATCAAAAACATAAACGTAATTCAACCTAAACGAACAGTGAAATAATAAAATCTCCTCGTGTTTTGTGATTATGTGAAAATATTTGCCGAATATCGGAGTGCTACTTCTGTAGAGACACAAATGCATCCTTTGGCATCACAGGGAAGCCGTCCAAATGAAGATTGTACATCAGCAACAATTTTCTGTGAGATCTATCTGATTATAACTAAATTTGAACGCTACTGCTAAATACGTGCCAGCATCAAAACAATAAGATTTGACGATGGAAGTGTATGCACAGTACCTATATCCATTGGATGTTTGTACTGTGTCTATGCGGGGCTTGTTGTAAGTGAAAGTGACCTCGGAATGGACGTGAGTAACCAGGCATTCTGAAATGGGTCACAGGATCCCAACAGAGCTATCACCTTCCAACTCCCGGGCTAAAAATGTTTGTCGAGTCGACAACAGTTCATTCAACTGCAAACATTTTTCTTCCATAAAAACACTGCCTGACGGTGGGCGTTGGATTGTATCCCCCCCCCCCCCCTCCCGCACACACACGCACACTATTTTGTTTTCTTAAAACTACACCATACGGGTAGGGGTCGAATGTTAAGTTGAAAACAACTGAAACAGTTTGAACGCTATCAGCTTTATCATTTCTCGAAAGATTTTTGAAATGTTTGCTTCAATCAGTTAAAGTTTTTTTCGACTGTCAACTATCAAAAATACCATTGGTGATTGATTTTGATTTCCCAAACAGACTCTGAACAATCTATAACGCGATAAGGTATGCATATAGTACCTGTGTTACAATGTTCCGCTACAAAACAAACGAAAGTAATCAAACGGTTTAGCGTAGTCTACGTCAACCGGTCGTGTGGAAAACACAACCCCACTGATTTTTTCTAAATACAAACACTTGTATCTACAGCTAACATTTTTGCCCAACCTATTCTAAGTCAAATACAAAAATTCTACTTAATATCTACCTCAACTTTTCCTTGTACCTAACTTTATTATTCAATAGCTGCGGGTGCTCTGCTGGCGTCGTTTAAGGAGTGTATCGAATATAAGCTATCCACATACATTTGCGTTGTACGCATGTATTTGCGATGGTTTTTTATGCTCTGAACACTGCATGCTGTGCGTTTGACTGTCAGCTTTCTTTTGTTTACTTGTTTGTGCGGTTCAAATTCTGCGTTTTCAAAATGTCGCGTATTGAAAAGGAAGTGAAAATTAAGGTTCTGGACACATGGCTAAGTGAAAAGGGTATTACTATGCGAAAATTGGCGAAGCGGTTTGGAATTCATCATGCGAGTGTTAAAACCATCATTAATAAGTTTGGGGAGCACTATTCTTTGGATGAGCTACCAGGAAGAGGCAGAAAACCCGGTTCTTCCAACCCGAAACTGGAGCAGAAAGTGGTATCTCTAATCATGAAGAACAAATCAATGTCAATACGTGATTTGGCCAAAAAAGCAGGAACGGGTGTCGGAATGATTCAGCGTATCAAGAGGCGAAACCACCTGAAGGCCTACAAGAAGCTGAAAATCTCGAAACAAAGTGCAGAACAGAAGAAGCGAGCAGCAACAAGGGCCCGGAAATTGTATTCGCGTCTTTTGCAGCGTCCGAATGCATGCGTTTTGATGGACGATGAGACCTATGTAAAGGAGGACTCAAAAACCCTTCCAGGTCTACAATACTTTACTGCCGTCGTTGGGAAGGATGTGAGCGATGCGGACAGGTCGATTCAAGTGGAGAAATTCGGTCGAAAGGTACTGGTATGGCAAGCAATATGTTCCTGTGGTTTGAAGTCAATCATTTTTTACACTACCGGAACTATAAATGCGGAAATCTATCGATCTGAGTGTCTCCAGAAGAGATTGTTGCCTTTATATAAGAAGCACAGTACACGTCCACTGTTTTGGCCGGATTTAGCGTTGGCTCACTATGCCAAAACCACTCTCAATTGGCTTGCGGATGCGGGTATAGATTTCGTTGAGAAAAATATCAATCCACCAAATTGCCCTCAGCTTCGACCCATCGAACGTTACTGGGCAATCGTGAAGAGGGTCTTCAAGAAGACTGGTAAGGCAGCTGGGAACATGCAGGAGTTCAAAAAAATTTGGGCTCAAGCGTCCAAAAAATGCGATGCAACACTTGTCCGGAACTTGATGAAGAGCATTCGATCCAAAGTTCGAAAATTCGTGAAGGAATAACTTAAATTTCATCCGGTCTTCATTATGTTCAAGTTTAACCTCGTACAATAAAGGATCAATGTTTTGTATGAATAAAATATCGGTTTTCAACAAAATTTGAAAGAAAGTTTGTGGATAGCTTATTTTCGATACACTCCTTAGGAACTAAGTTAAAGAGCCATGTGTACCCGTTACCGTGGTCTTTGTTTAGTAGATTTGTGCTCTGTTGTTTGTCGATTTCCCTAACGATTCGGTTTCCCTTCTCGTTGTAGTGTCGTTGTTTCTGTCCATCCTTAAAGGCCTCCCAAAAGTCCATAAATCCGGAAACGAAATGAGGGAGATTGTTGGATCTCAAGCTCCTAAGCTAACAAAATGGCTAGTAAAAGAATTTCAGGTATCTCCGAGCAATTCCCAACAAGCTCAGTTCTTAACTCTCAGGACTTGTACAGCATCTACAGTCATCAGGTGATATAAATGATAATGAAGTATCTTTCGACATCACGACCCCTTTCTCTAGTGCGCCAAGGACGCGGTTGGCCTTCTAGAAGACTGGCTTTTAAAACAAGGAGATGATAAAGGTTGTACGGAATCAAATTGCACCACTTTTAAATAGCTGTAACTTTTTACCCGTTGGGTATTTTGGGTGGAATTAGTTCAATGTGTATTTGTTTACGCTGTGTAAGTTTCACTAGCAGATGTACAATCGTTGCGAAGATGGAGTCGGAAGAACAGCAGCGGCGCAAAGAAATTTTGCGCACGTACCTCGAAAATCCGGATCTTTCTCATCGTGCCATCAGCAGGAAGCTGGGAATGGTACATTCTACGGTGTCTCGTGTTTTAAATCGGTACCACGAACGTTTTACCATCGATCGGAAAGAAAAAAAGTGGCAAAAATGGATCTCCGTATAGTGTTAAGGATCACAAGCGGGTGGTTCAAGCATTCAAGAGGAATCCCAACAGTTCGGTTCGAGATGTGGCGAAGAAACTGAATCTAACCAAAATATTCGTGCAAGATGCGAAAAACGTGAAGGACTACACACGTACAAAGTCCGAAAGGCGCCTAATCGCGATGAACGGCAGAATACGGTAGGTAAAACACGTGCACGGAAGCTCTACATCAAGATGTTGACGAAACCACATTGCCTCGTTATGGATTATGAAACGTATGTAAAAACAGACTTCCGGCAGCTTCCGGGGCTCCAGTTTTTCACTGCTCATCATAAGTTCGATGTCCCTGAGGACGTTAGAAAGCAGAAGATGTCAAAGTTTTCCAAAAAATATATGATTTGGCAAGCAATTTGCTCGTGTGGAAAGCAGAGCACCCCATTCGTGACATTTGCGCGAATTTTGCCGAATATTTGTGTGTGTCGCAATTTGATTCCGTACACCCTTTACAACATGGAAGCAAAAGGTGCGTATGTACCTTAAGCTGACTCGACTTTGTATGAAATAGAACTACTTCACTTCCAGAGGTTCATTCTATAAACAACTAAAAGGAGCCCCATGGGAAACCCTCTATCCCCCTTCCTCTGTGAACTGTTTAAGGCCTGTTCATAAACCACGTAGACCCATTTTTGAAAATCTCAGAACCCCCCCCCCCCTCGTAGACTTTTCTCCATAGATTTAAAAAAAAATTGTATGGAGCGTAGACTTTGGTCAGACCTCCTCACTCACCCCAAAAAAGTCTACGTGGTTTATGAATAGTCCCTTATGGCGAATCTAGAAACAATCCTAAAAGAGAAAGGATTGCTTCCAACTCGTTGGTAGAGATACGTCGACGACATCTTCGCCGTAGTGAAACAATTACCTCTCCCCTTAATTTTTCAAGAAATCAACAATTCCCACAAAGACATTAAGTTCACTCATGAAATAGAAAAGGATGGGAAACTTGCATTCCTCGACCTTCTAGTAGTGAGAGAACCGTTGTCATCATCGTCTTTAGAATTTGAAATCTTCAGAAAACCCACAAATACCCAAAGAGCCATCCCTTGCACTTCAAACCACTCATTTCAGCATAAAATGGCCACCTTCCACCACATGATCTACCGGATGTTGACCCTTCCTCTCAATGAAACCGGAAAAGGCAAAGAATTAGCATATATCTTCGAAACTGCTGATTTGAGACGAGAATTTTACAGAAAGAAGGATTAACAACTCAATCAACTGTTTTTACTGTTTATATTCTATTATACTGAAACTAACAGTCGTTTTCGTTCGAATTATGAATACTGATTTGTTTTAATAATATCAATAACTTTCAATTGCATAATGCCAAAAAAAATCAACAACGAATTTTAAACGTTCAAAAACTGACGGATTTCGAGGCGCTTCCTCTCTGAGACTCTCCAATTTGTACCAACACATGTTGCCGAAAAAAGCTATCGAACATAAAAAATGTCTGAAGCTCGCGTCATTTTGTGTAAAATAACAAAAGAAGTTAACTGGGGGGCTTCAAATGGTGAGTTGACAGCATTAAAGAAGGATACGACAGACCTTTAGTCCTCACAAGTTCCTACCTCACGCCTCCACGAGTCATATGATCACAAGACTGCCAGCTGAAACATGGAGACGCTGGTTGGCGTAGCCTGGGCAATGTTGTCAATCTGACAAAAGCGAAGTGAGGGGGTGCGATCATCTACATTAAATTTATAAATTCACTACGCTTTGGGATCATCTTTTCGTTCTAAAATCACTTATCTTATGAGCATGGAGCAACATTACAAGCATTAAAGGCTCAATTTGTTTTTCATTATTTCAGCATAACTTTCACATTAGATGTGCTTGGATCGTGCTTGGATTATATTCTCTTATTATTATTATGGATACAAATATTAATCTTACTTGCCATTAATGCTAGCTGAAAAAGGTGAAGTCTATCGACGAGAGGATGAACAGCTTAGTCACAGATATACATTCTATTATCGATAACTGTCGTGCTCATGTTATCATTTTGTTACGTCATTGTTATGATATGAAAGTATATTATTACATTTAAATTAATTTGATCATTTAAAATCACTGTAGTACCTATGAGATCCTCTACAAATGATTATTGCGATTCAAGGTAACGGAACAAGATGCCGAAATTTAAGTTATAGGGTAACGGGATGTAATGTCAGCCTAGCTCCTTCATTCGGCCTATGTACCAAACATGTCATGAATTCGCCGATAATCAACAAAATGATATTCCTATCAGGATGGCCGATTTATTTCAAAGCAATTGAGACATAATTGATCAATTCATAGTTGTTCTCTTCCGCGTAACTTTCGATTTCCTCAACTTTTTAGACAATATGACTTTACTGGTTAAGCTGAACAGATTATCTACACGATCTTTGAATGCTCTTAATTTGCAGAAATTGAACCAATAAACCGAATAATACAGCCAAGATGTACAGAAAAAAGTCATACGTTATAAATTAACAGGTCACATAGGTAAAATAACGATGATTTAACAAGAAAACCATAGACCCAATGTTAGGAACATATTTTTTTCCACGTTTCCAACTATGGCCTGTTATATGGAAAGCGTAGTAAAAATGTTGTTATTGGTAAAATTTACTTCAAAAATGTCTGAGTTTCGGTTGAAAGTTTTCCATATGGGTTATCTTAACACAAACTAAAGGAACAAATTCTGTGTAGAGTGAATTATAATGTTTTGATTATCAAATGGTCGCTAAATCATATGTGAAAATCACTTAAGTGTTTCTTAACAGTTTTAGTATAGTTTGATTTATGAAATTGTTTATTGGGTAGAGCGAATACAGCTGGAAACGCATTGAATTAGAAAAACAAAAAAAAGTCGTACGAAGACAACATTTAATAACAAATCTGTCGAATGGGACGAACTTGCATCCACGAATAGACCCAATTTGGCGCTTATAGACCGACATTACATCCATATCCCTCGAAAGTTTCTGACTTTATAAAATGAGTTGTGTAACTTTTCGCGATACATACTACCAAATGGCATATTGAACATATCTAAGCAAGTGTATAACTAGTTAAATATCGCTTCCAGCTCAAATACTTTATGAGTTATAGTAAAAAATGTAATCGATTGTTGCATATTAGGCCGAGTCAAGGGACACATACCCTACTATTATATAAAAATTATTTCAGGTCATCCATGGAACTACTAAGTTATGTAAAATAATTTTTAATTCATATTTTTTTCTCATGGTTACGATACATTGTCTAAATTTTCAGGTTTTTCTGCAGGTTTTTCTACAAGTGCAGTAGGCCAGCAGTATGCAAACATGTAATTTAAATAAACATCATTTAGGAAATTTTGACATGCAAGGTGTACAATTCGAAAACATTATCCAGTCCAGGCTACCCATTTTTCCGTACACTATATACAGTCATACGCACTCTATTTATACTTATTTCTTTATTATATTCTATATTTGATTTATATTGTAAAAACCTAATACCATATTGATTTAAAACACTACTGGGATGGGAGGGTGCATCAGGGCATCATTGAAGTTGCAATTGGACAATGGAGTGGACGGCCAACCGGAGTCTAGGAGGGGATGTGTCTATCATTTTATGATTGGTACATTCCACTCCAACAGTTGTAATGAATTTGACGCGCCTTTCTTAAACAAACCATCTAGTGGAAAGCTTAACTGAATTGCGTATTTTGTTATTCGTTCTATAGGATTATATTGCTGGAAGGAGATTCTCTTATTCCCGCAGGTTTCGCGTAAGTGTGTCTGCTTACGAGCCTGCCCAACCCTTTTTGGCCCTTCATACAGCGATATGTTGAATTTAGAACGGTAACAAAGCATGATCTTTCTGTTAAGTGGAACCGCATGCAGGGCAAGGCCCACGCTAGGATGGTGGCTTCCTACATACATACATACATACAATAACAAAAGAAGTTAACTGGGGCGAGTATTCCATAATCACGCGGCGAAAAAAATTTTTTTTTTTTTTTTGGGGGGGTTTTAAAAAAAAATTAGCCGGAAAAAAACACCCCTCTTTTTTTGCTCAAACAACCCCAGAGAATAATAAAATATTTGTTTACAAAAAAATATCAACCCGAAACCCCCACCCGTACACCTACCCTCTAAACTTTTTTTTTATATAAATACAAATAATATTGGGAGTATGTGGGAAAAAAAAAAAAAAAAAAAAAAAAAACCGGAGAAAAGGCGGACGCGGCGGGGGCGGTGGTGGGGTGGAAGAGAGTGAAGAAAAAAAAAAAAAAAAACGCGGTTCGAAGCGATCACCGCCGACCGGTCACCGGAACGAAGTTGGTCTCAGCCAATTGCCAACAAGTTTCTTGTTTGCGTTTAATCCTTGGAGTAATCCATCTAGTGACCTTGCGAGCGGTTGTCAAAACATATTCAGCGGTCACTGCCTATCTCCGATTTATGCAAATGACAACGAGTAACAGAATATGTCGACAACCGTGCGTCTCCACAGAAAAATAAATTACATTTTCCGATAACGTAGCACCATTTCTCATCTCGAAAGAACCGAAAAGTTATCCACGCGAGGTTCATTCACGTCATGTTGCACTGAACCATGGAAGTGGCTCCTCTGTCGAGTGAGCACCTTCATACGATTTAGTTCGCTTCACTTTACGCAGATTGTGACTGTGGCGCCCGTGAAGGAGTTTCTTGCCACTTGCCAGACAGTTTGGTTTCAAATTTCGAACCGATCGGTTCTCTCTGTTCTCTCGTTCCGACGACGGGGGATTTGAACGGCCGGAGAAAAGAAACGTCCATGTGCTACTTGGTTGATACAAGTTCAATGGGAAATTGTTTGTTTTGTGTATTTGAATGAGCGACCGAGGAAAACAGAAAGTGTCACAATTGGCTATGGCCTATGTATATTTTGGTGGAAGTTTATTGCTGGTGTGATTTATTGGCCGTGTGAATCGCGTGGGCTGCAGCATCTTTCCCTTTGAGCGACCAGCAGGTGGTTAAAGTGTGCCCGTGTTCTCGTTGGTTTATCAGTGAATCGGATTTGATTGTGACCGGAACCGTTTTTAACGGTAGGTGGTAGGTATTCAAATATTGTGCTATCAATTATGGTGAATGAGTGATGTTCGAGATATATGTAGGGAATAGGGACAGTGTACCTTGTTTTCGGATTATCGGAGATAAATTTTGAACTTTTAGGTCAACAATGTTTCTCGCTGTCTTTCGATTGCACTTTTGGGTGCAGTTGCGTTGGTGGTCAAAGTTTATCGCGACTATTCAAATAGGGCCGATTGAAAGCAAACGGTGCTTCATGCGTCAGTTGAAGTCACGTGACAAGAAAGCGATAGACAATCACTGCGCCCAAAACTGCATTTTTCGTGACAGATCAGATTGTTTGTAGTTGAAATAATTTGGGTTTCGAAACCACCACCGGTGATAACAAACAGTGACGGTTCTGATGACATTTGTTTGGAGTACTTTATACTTCATTCATTATCAGCATTACTTATTGATGGATTTCAGACAGCCGAATATGACGTAACATGATTAATACCGACACTTATTCACGTTTGCAGCCTTCGTGAATATAAGGCATTTCATTCATTCGTTTTCACCGAATTAAAAACAATAAGAATAAAGCAACGACACACAAAGCACGTGATACTATTTTTTACTAATGCCGCAACATTGTAAAGGCTGTTCAAACAATCTCATGAACAAAGTGATTAATATTTAAGAAGCCTTTTGTAGTCTTTGAATTTTCAGACTTTTAGAATCGAACGATACCACTCAATTGATTCTGTCAAAGCCATTCACGTTTTTTCTCCAAATTGTTCCATTTCAAACAACATTTGTTCTCTGATTTTGGCTCCCTATACGATGAGTGTGGCACTATCTGAGACGCTGGAAAAAAATGTGTTTTCCTTTTGAACGATGCGCGCACGCTTAGTAGATAGAAAGAAGATTGATGAAGATTTAACAAATTTACTGCAAAAAGATGAATAGCGATGCAAGTTGATATATTCAGATTCGAAAGTTAAAACACGATTTTTCAAAGATTGTTTTACTAGCAAGAGATTTTCGATTATTTTGAATCTAAATTTGGATGTGTCGTACCCTCAGTTCCTATCCACAATTCATTTACAAATGCATCTATACAGCCAAAAAAAAAAAAAAACGAAATAATGGTTTGGGATTTCGTTTGATATTGTTTATTGTTTAACTTTGGAACGTGACTTGAAGAAAAAAAAAATGCAACATTGGCTTCAGAGATTGTGCTGTGTACTAGTTGATGTGTGATTGGAGTCTGATGTTGACTCATCTGAGAAAAAAAAAGAAACAATCAAGATTAGTCGACAGCGTTGCGATCTTCTGTGGCAACCACTCAATCATATCAACAAGTGGAGGATAATTGAATAAAAGTTTCCTCAATTGTCGAGGCATAAAGTGGTAAAGTGTTGAAGACAAATGCATATTTTTTAGAAACAATTCGAAAGAGGAAGTGCTATTCATAGATATAACACTAGAAACGCGAACGATGTAAGAACACCATATTTTTTCACGGAGCTTCACAAAATTGTTTGTTTTTGAAGGTATAAATGTTGTCAATTCGATGCATATACACATTAAACGTGTAGCAACACTAAAAGCTGACCCAAAATTGATACGTTGCGGATGGATTTGCGTCAATTTGACAGTTTTACCATAGGTTTTCTGTCAAATTTACGTCAACGGAACGCAAACGTATCTATTGTGGGCAAGGCTTAACAGATTTTAAGAGACTATTTATTTCACACGTCACAGCCTAGATGTGAGACAGTTATACTCTAAGATGCTTCGATGCACCGTGTAATTCGCGCGATACTCAATATTGCTTAAAATTGCACCAATCTTCATTCAAATATCTTCATTCAAATTGCATTCACTTGAAAAAAAAAAATAGAGGTGGGTTATATCGGAGATATAACCGCGAGGTTATATCCCTGATATTATAATTTGCTCTCCCAAATGTTATGCCGCCGCCTGTCACCAATTGCAAAGGAGTTCGTGAGGCAATACGGAGTAGATTTTCGCGATTCAGCAAGTGCTGCAGAAATGCCCCGAATACAACGTGCCCACACATCATCTTTTCATCGATTTAAAATCAGCGTATGATACAATCGATCGAGACCAGCTATGACAGATTATGCACGAATATGGATTTCCGGAAAAACTGACGCGGTTGATCAAAGCAACGATCGATCGATCGATGTGTGTCGTCCGAGTATCAGGGACGCTCTCGAGTCCTGTCGAATCTCGGAGAGGGTTATGGCAAGGTGATGGATTGTCGTGTTTGTTGTTTAACATTGCATTGGAGGGTGTGATTCGAAGAGCTGGGATAGACACGAGTAGTACGATCTTCAGGAAGTCTGTCCAACTATTTGGCTTCGCCGACGACGTTGATATCGTAGCACGTAACTTTGAGACGATGGCGGAAAAGTACATCAGACTTAAGGCTGAAGCTGGTAGGATTGGGCTTGTGATTAATGCGTTTAAAACAAAATACATGAAGGGAAGAGGCTTACGAGAAGACAATGTTAGCCTCCTAGCACGAGTTCAGATCGATGGTGATGAAATCGAGGTAGTAGACGAATTCGTGTATCTGGGCTCATTGGTGACCACCGATAACGACACCAGCAGAGAAATACAAAGGCGCATTATGGCTGGCAATCGTGCAAACTTTGGACTCCGAAGGACGCTAAGTTCGAACAAAGTTCGCTGAACCACACAGTTGACGATCTACAAGACATTAATTAGACCGGTAGTTCTCTACGGCCACGAAATATGGACATTGCTAGTGGAGGACCAACGCGCCCTTGGAGTCTTTGAACGGAAGGTGCTGCGTACGATCTACGGTGGAGTGCAGATGGAATACTGAACGTGGAGGAGGCGAATGAACCACGAATTGCACCAGTTGCTGAGAGAACCTCTCATCGTACACATCGCAAAAATCGGTCGACTACGATGGGCTGGGCATGTCGTAAGAATGTCGAATGACAGCCTTGTGAAAATGGTGCTCGAAAACGAACCGACAGGTACAAGAAGAAGAGACGCGCAACGAGCAAGGTGGATCGATCAAGTAGAAGGCGACCTGCGGACCCTCCGCAAACAGCGAGGCTGGTGAGGTACAGCCATGGACCGATTACAATGGAAACAACTTCTGTGTACAGCAGAGGCCACACCGGCCTTAGTCTGATTGGTAAGGTAAGCTATAACCACGAGGTTCACGTAAAGGGTGATACGGTCAAAATTTGGTCAAGGGAAAACGCGTGTAAATTGGTGAAATCGTTTATTTGAAAAATCAAATAAAATTTCTTTTTCAAGTTCAATTAGTATAAAATTCAGGAAAAATATTCAGTTAGGCTTCCGCTTTTCCAAATCCGAATTGCTGGGCCTTACGCTTGACCCCTGCCATCAGATTTTGTACAGCCACCTTGTCCACCTTCTTCGCCGGTTTGCCTTGAACTGCTGCTCGTCCTTAGCAGTTTTTTTGGTCTTCTTTAGGTTCCGCTTGACAATAGCCCAGTATTTCTCAATTGGGCGGAGCTCTGGCGTGTTGGGAGGGTCCTTGTCCTTGGGAACCACCTGCACGTTGTTGGCGGCGTACCACTCCATGGCCTTTTTACCGTAATGGCAAGATGCCAAATCCGGCCAAAACAGTACGGAACAACCGTGTTTCTTCAGGAAAGGCAGCAGACGTTTATTCAAACACTCTTTCACGTAAATTTCTTGGTTGACAGTCCCGGAAGCTATGAAAATGCTGCTTTTCAAGCCACAGGTACAGATGGCTTGCCAAACCAGATATTTCTTTGCGAACTTTGACAGTTTCGTGTGCTTGAAAATATCTGCTACCTTTCCCCTTCCTTTTGCCGTATAAAACTCCTGTCCCGGAAGCTGCTTGTAGTCGGCTTTGACGTAGGTTTCGTCGTCCATTACCACGCAGTCAAACTTCGTCAGCATCGTCGTGTACAGCCTCCGGGATCGCGCTTTGGCCGTCGTATTTTGTTTATCATCGCGATTTGCAGTCACTACCTTCTTGTAAGTCGATAGTCCGGCTCGTTTTTTGGCTCGATGCACGGTTGTAGACGATACACCCAGCTTATTTGCGGCATCTCGGAGAGATAGGTTAGGGTATCGCTTGAAACTACCGGCAACTCTCTTTGTCGTCTCAGCGGCTTCCGGTTTTCGATTTCCCCGATCCAGACTTCCTGGCTGTCGACAAACGTTCCCCAAACACTTTAATTACATTTGTAACGGTTGATTTGGTTTTTGAGTTTTTTCCTTGGCGGAGCCGCCGTTTCGCGCGGGCGAGAAATTTTGACCCTCTCTTGTTGGGGGCTTGTGACAAGAGAGAAAAAAAACAAGAGAGAACTATACACACACACCTCAAAAGAGGGGGGTTTTAAAATACAAAGAAAAAGTAACAATAATCGCGTCAGACAGAAATAGTAACAATAATCAAATTATAAAGACAGTATTCGATGAAATTTGGACACACGTAATTGTTCGTAACTTTTTAGCGTGTGGGTAAAAATTATTGAAATTTTAACTGAATGTATTTCATTGTGTTGTGTCAATTGTGCAATGAGTTTTGTGAAAATCGGTCGAGTGATTTCAGTGATGGCTTCGAATGAAGAAATAGTGCGCCAACAAATTTTGGGCACTCACTTCGAAAACCCAAACGCTTCTCATCGATGTATCGGAAAACAGATCGGAATCGCACATTCAACCGTATCTCATGTGATCAAAACGTTCAAGGACCGTAAGACAACCAAGCGGAAAAATGGTAGTGGCAAAAAACGTGGCACATCAAATCCGGAGAAGGCCAGGATGGTATTGAACCAATTTAAGCGTTATCCCAACATTTCGATCAGGGATGTTGCGAAAAAGGCGAAAGTTTCAGTTTGTTTTGTGCAGAAAACAATGAAACGTTCTGGATTACATGTGTACAAGGTCCAGAAGGCACCGAACCGGAGCGATAAACAGAACTCGGTGGCCAAAACTCGTGCAAGAAAACTGTACAGGGAGTGGCTCACAAAACCGTTCTGCATTGTGATGGACGATGAGACCTACATTAAAGCCGACACCAAACAAATGCCAGGACAGGAACACTACGTCGCCACCTCTAAGTTGGCCGTTCCGGAGAGTGTACGGAAGAAGAAACTGTTGAAATTCGCCAAAAAATTCCTTGTCTGGCAAGCGATCTGCGGATGTGGCAAAATGAGTCAGCCCTTCATCACCTCTGGGACCGTCAACAGACAAATCTACAAGGACGAATGCCTCCAAAAACGACTTCTGCCCTTCTTGAGATCTCACGATGGCCCGACATTGTTTTGGCCAGATTTGGCATCTTGCCACTATGCCCGGCCCGTCTTAGACTGGTACAAAAATAATAATGTAGTTTTTGTACCAAAAGACGTCAACCCTCCAAACACTCCGGAACTTCGCCCAATTGAAAAAATTTTGGGCAATCATGAAGGCAAAAGCTCGTTAAAACTCCAAAACTGATAGAAAATGAACTTGAACTAAAGAAAGTGTGGTTAAAAGTAAGTAAGCAAGTCGGTCCTATCATTGCCCAAAATTTGATGAAAGGGGTCAAGGCAAAGGTGCGGGCATTTGGGTTGGGAGAAGAGGTTCAATAAACCAAGGATGTCAAAACTTAACCATTTAGTAGTACTTTATTTCTGAAAGTTTGAAAAGAATCGGGCTCAAAGAATTTCTTAGTGACCTATTTTGTGTCCCCAAATTTCATCAAGGCCAGTCTTTA
>JAHHFK020000072.1:0-28587 GCA_024533555.2 Aedes koreicus
AGGCGTGTCGTAAATAATCACCGAAATTCTGCTCCATCTCTGATGGGCTTCAACCACCTGTGCAAATGTATCCAGCTGGTGAACTAATTGAATCCATAAGCATCATCGAGGAGTAACTTGCTCTTATTCCGCTACTTCATGGTTTTTGACCTACTGCTTACCAACAAGACTGGGTACAAGCCGATGCTTCTGACGAAGTTCGACAACAACAAGTTAGATTGAAGCTGTGGTAAATCATGGCGAAGCACGTGCTTTGGCGTTCCGCTGAATCATTGAAGCGGGTACCGGAAAATGCTTAACCTATTTAGGAGCAGGCTTGGTGCAAAATTAATTTCTGGATCCCTCGCGCCAGAAGAGGACACCGTCGACGCGGGAACATTTGCCGAAGTTGACGAAGCGATTGTTCATTCCGCAGGTGGCGACCATGTGCACGATGCGCGTCGAGTCGTTATCAAGTGCCTCTGCTATTAATCAAAATCTTATTACATCGTCAAGCGTGCTGTTCCTCCAAGCGAGTAATGAATGAAAATGAATCGAATTTTCACCTCATTCAAGAAGTGGGTGTACAAATGTGTGTTCGCCGAAAAACCATCACCTTTCTTGCTCTATCCCCATCAATATTTCCGGAGAACCGTTGATAAACATGCGGGGTCTGGAGTGTTCGGAGCAGCTTGTCTCAATCACAAGGCTAGGTGCGGCCAGCATCAACAACAACCAATTCCCGGGATTTGCCAGGAAACTGTACGGAGTAAATTTTCCAATTATGGTTAAATTGTAATTAAAAATGTTCGACTTCGACAGCTTTCGAGGTCGGGACGAGGAGGTAGATTGAAAATTGCTTCAGTTAACATGTTAATTTCGTGCATGGTTTGGTAATTGATTCAATTTGTCGTGTTGGGATTTTATTTTTCCCGGCAAACAGTTAGTTATTTGATTAGCATGGAATATGAGCATGGCAACAGTTATGGCAAGCAAAGAATTTAATACGGCTGGTGTTTATTGTGACAAACAATCACGTTGAAAAAATAAGTGCTGACGCCGTTCACACCACTACTGTCAATAGTAATGTTTAATAATTGAGATTACTGAAATGATTAACATTGGATTGGCCATTTTGAGATTAGTGCATTTTGTTTTCTGAAAATTGGATCAGCCATTTTTTCCACTACATGTATGTTTGATTGAATTCAAATACCCCAACAAAAATTATGGTTGATTTGCGGTTTATTTGCAAAGTCAATTATTTCCAGTACCATTCAGCTCGCTCGATTTTTTTTCGCACAATGCTAACAAACGGGTAGCTTTGCAACTACTAATTGTCACTGGGAAATTATCCCAGTTTATACTCAATCCAACGCTAGTGATGCGGTGTGGGAAAACACAACCCGTGTGTATTTAGCATTCAATGTGCCAAGTAGTTCATCTTTTGCATAATGATACTCCTTCCGGCCGTCACAACCCATCGTTGTTGTAATATGTTAATTTGATTTAATTTCATAATAAAACAACCAGTCCCGACTCAATTTAACCCACCCGAAGCCGAGCGTGTTCGACATAATTGCCCCTATCAAATGGGCCAAATCCCAGGAGACCCAGTCTCAAGATAAAACATTCTCGAAACGGTCATCTGCTCCCTTTCCGCCGAGCGTAAATCGAGGTTGATGAATGAGTCACCAAGATTGTGCACATTTATATCAAGAAACAGACCAGCTACCACGAGATCGTCTTTTGCTTCGACGCCAGATGCTAATCAGCACCATTGCTTCTCAGTATAGGTCCACTTCGTTTCCCGAAGGTTTTCCTCTCAACCACGCTAAACTGGAGACGCATTTAGTGGCAAACTTTTTCTGGTTAATTTTTCCCATAAATCTTTCGACATTCCATTGTGTTCGCGTGCTTGCACGTGCAAAGTTAGAGGAGCTCAGCACAGTTCAGCTCGACAGCAAAGGGCAGCAGCAGTCGCGCGCGGTTGATCCAGATTTGTGATTGTGCACTTCCGTTGTCGTTCGCCGTCATCGGTTATTGTCGTTCGTCTAACCCAGGGCACCCCGGGAGACGGTGGTGATTTAAATCGTTGAATGGGAATGGGTCAGCTCCCGAGGGATTTCAATGCCTTTTTTCTGCAAGACGAGCTGAATGTAGTCATAGAGCATTGAACATATACTATTTTGGTGGTGGAAGCGGCGAAGTATGTCTAAAAAGACACCAGAAGAAGAAGTTTCTCCAAATGGTATCACTAGCGTTAGTTGTCCCTTTTCTATGCACTAGTATGAGTTATGTGTCAACGATTTGTTTTAGTTGGTGGAGAAACTGAAAACAAGGCCTTTCAAAATATACTTCGTTTATTTGGGATCCTTAATCGTGTAGCCTTACAGAGCCGATATTTCATTGTTTTTTGATAACACGAATGACTTAATTCTAGAATAATACTTAATACCTTAATGCCATTACTGCTACCTTGCGGTTGAATGATTATGCACTACAGTTAGGAGATTATAACTAAAATGGAGGATTTTAGATGATGGATCCTTTCAAGTTGACCCACATACTGTCTTATCGTCTGCTAGCGCATGCTTTCCCGAGCAAAGTAATATATCAAGCAGATAACATGTTTAGTTATCTGGTTATCATGCTTTTGATAACCAAATTTGCTATCGTTATGGTTGAATAAGCAGGCAACATAAAACAATTGATAATAAAGCTTGTGTCATTCAATATCAATTGTATAACATATTTCATTATCGTGATAAACAACTTGATAACTAATTTTGTAATGTATATTTATCAACCTGACAACTCGATTTGTAGACAATAAGTTGTTAATACAGATCCATGATAACTGAGAAATCACGATTTTATGATAGCAAAATGTGTTATCAAATTGATATTATGAGCCATGATATATATGATTAATATTTCTGACGTTTTTGTTTGATAAGATATATATACGATTAAAACCCTCTCGCGGGTCAAATTTGTCACCTTGTCGATGGTGAGAGGGCTTATCTCATGCTATAAACATGCATGTGAGACCAAGAATTTGACCAGTAGTGAAAGTATCACATATTCTGCACATTTATTTCACTGCCACGTCGTAGAACGTTTATATAAAGGCACTAACATCAGGTGTGATACTGGCCAGCAATTCACTCTTAGACTTTTTACTTTCAATCAAAGGGAAACGACCAAAAGTACACTTTTCATTTTCGTGGCAACTTATGTTGTTGTTTATCCATTTGTTTCATGGAATGAATAACCAAAATACCTGGTTTACCCATGGTGTAATAAGTGAAAGAAATTGCAAAATTTTCGAAAAGGGTGAATGTTTTGATCATGGTAAATATCTGACTGTTCGAAATGAAGCACAAAGCCACAGAAAAGTGTTACTTTATACTGACGATGACAAGCATGTTTATTAGAGATAGGACGTGGAGGGCCCGCTTAGGAAGCACGAGTAGTAGATTTAACCTTTCCAAGTAGTTTATTTTAGCAACAGTGCGGAGGGTCCGCTCAGTGAGAGTCTAGTGTTTGACTTACTATAGAAGAGGGGTGTTAATCACAGTAGTTCCATTTCACTTCTGGTTCAGTTCCATATCGGTTTCGTTTCGATTCCGTTTCGGCTCCAGTTCGGTTCTATTTCGGGTCCGCTTTGGTTTCGTTTCGATTCCATTACAATTCCATTTCGGTTCTATTCCGGTTCCGTTTTGAATCCGTTTTGCATACATTTCAATTTCATTTCAATTCCGTTTTGGTTCCATTTCAGTGTTATTTCGATTCCATTTCAATTTCTGCTCAAGAATAAGTGTTTAAAGTAAAGGGTGATTTAAAGGTAAATGGGCTTCATGACTCATTTACATTTTGCAGCAATCTCTCAAAAGCACTCAAGCACTCAATAACCTACATCTCCAATCCCCTCCCTACCCAATGGCGTTCAAGTAGTCCGCATAGACCAGTTCGCCATTACCCCTCCCTAGCCCTCGGCTTTGGATTGACTTGCGCTTCCATTGCCCCACCAAACGCTGCAAAATGAAAATGAAAATGAAAATGATAAGATATAGAGTGTTGCCGGTAGTTTCAAGCGAAACCCTAACCTATCTCTCCGAGATGCCGCAAATAAGCTGGGTGTATCGTCTACAACCGTGCATCGAGCCAAAAAACGAGCCGGACTATCGACTTACAAGAAGGTAGTGACTCCAAATCGCGATGATAAACAAAATACGACGGCCAAAGCGCGATCCCGGAGGCTGTACACGACGATGCTGACGAAGTTTGACTGCGTGGTAATGGACGACGAAACCTACGTCAAAGCCGACTACAAGCAGCTTCCGGGACAGGAGTTTTATACGGCAAAAGGAAGGGGAAAGGTAGCAGATATTTTCAAGCACACGAAACTGTCAAAGTTCGCAAAGAAATATCTGGTTTGGCAAGCCATCTGTACCTGTGGCTTGAAAAGCAGCATTTTCATAGCTTCCGGGACTGTCAACCAAGAAATTTACGTGAAAGAGTGTTTGAATAAACGTCTGCTGCCTTTCCTGAAGAAACACGGTTGTTCCGTACTGTTTTGGCCGGATTTGGCATCTTGCCATTACGGTAAAAAGGCCATGGAGTGGTACGCCGCCAACAACGTGCAGGTGGTTCCCAAGGACAAGAACCCTCCCAACACGCCAGAGCTCCGCCCAATTGAGAAATACTGGGCTATTGTCAAGCGGAACCTAAAGAAGACCAAAAAAACTGCTAAGGACGAGCAGCAGTTCAAGGCAAACTGGCTTTCTGCGGCGAAGAAGGTGGACAAGGTGGCTGTACAAAATCGGATGGCAGGGGTCAAGCGTAAGGCCCGGCAATTCGGATTTGGAAAAGCGGAAGCCTAACTGAATATTTTTCCTGAATTTTATACTAATTGAACTTGAAAAAGAAATTTAATTTGATTTTTTAAATAAACGATTTCACCGATTTACACGCGTTTTCCCTTAACCAAATTTTGACCGTATCACCCTTTATACGATTAAAACGACGAACAATATTTTATTTGATTTGTTTAAGACTCATACAAAGTTATAGTTTACAAAAAGACGTGATTTATGCAAAATCAGATTTATAAACATGAAACAAATTACAATTGTTTAAAAACTGTAACATATCAGGATTGCCGATGCACAGTCATCGCGAAGAAAGATACGGCGATTATATAGGCGTCCTGCAAAAGTTAGGCTAAGTTAATATCAATCGATCAAAAATATAGATAAAATCAAAACCTACTTTTTATCCATCTTACTCTTATTGGATCCAATGAAACTTTTGGAGCTTGCCGTCCTTAAGTTGCCTCCTGATTGCCCCATCTGTGCTTAGTGAAAATTCTTCTGGAGTAGCGTTCTTTTTCGGCCGACCGGAAGGGTGGTTTGAAGAGCGGCCTGTCACTGAACGTCCAACGAGTCCTTCCGGAAAGAGTTGTATCATAAGGAACTTCAGGAACAAATAATCCTTGCCGCCGGCTTCGTGAGACATTTGCTGCATGGTTTGAATATCGAGGAATCCCTCCTCTTCGTTGAATGGTTGTCGGTAGAAGCTTCGAAGTAAGAGATTTCAGCAGCTTTGCATTTTGTAGTTCCAATTGTCCATTCTTCAAAAGCAAAGCAGGGCCGCTTTCTCATTTGGCAGTGACTCGGTTATTGCTTTGTATTTCGCAACATCATCAGATTTGTTCACAAGAGCACATACTGTCCCTCCAAAACAAATATAACCGCAATTAAGTATTTATAATGAAGTCAGTAATATTCATAACCATATATGCCTGCACATAACCATATATGCCTGGTGGAAGCAGCACTACGACGAACACCTGAATGGCGCAGAGGACGCGGGCGTTGAAGTCCAAGTCGGTGGAAGAAATGACTACGTCAGCACAGCAGAGGATGGGAACGAACCAGCTCCCACGCTAAGGGAAGTTAAGGATGCTATCCAACAACTCAAGAATAACAAAGCAGCTGGCAAATATGGCATCGGAGCTGAACTCATCAAGATGGGCCCGGAAAGGCTGGCCATCTATCTGCATCGGCTGATAGTCCGAATCTGGGAAACAGAACAGCTACCGGAGGAGGGGAAGCAGGGGGTAATATACCCTATCTACAGGAAAGGGGAGAGGCGGGAGGGGAGAACTACCGAGCGATCACAGTCCTACCCGCCTCCAAAGTGCTTCCCGGGTCCCTTCGCGGGCTTACCAGAAGAAATGTGTTCGCGGGGGGGTTCGGGGGGGGGTCGGCGGCGGGGGGCGGGGGGGGGCCGGATTTCTTTAGGGAAATCTCCAAAAAGCCGCGAATACAGATCCGACGCGTCATCTGTGCGTCGATTTCAAGGGGGGGTACGACAGTGTGGAGGGCAAAAATGGACGAGAACGGCTTTCCCGGGAAGCTCACTAGACTGATTAAAGCTACGATGGACGGTGTGCGAAACTGCGTGAAGATTTCGGGCGAACATTCCAGCTCGTTTGAATCACGCCGGGGACTACGTCAAGGTGATGGACTTTCGTGCCTGTTGTTCAACATTGCGCTAGAAGGTGTCATGCGAAGAGCTGGGCTCAACAGCCGGGGTACGATTTTCACTCGATCCGGTCAGTTCGTTTGTTTTGCGGATGACATGAACATTGTCGGCAGAAGATTTGAAACGGTGGCAGAAATGTACACTCGCCTAAAACGCGAAGCTGCGAAAGTCGGACTGGAGGTGAATGTGTCGAAAACAAAGTACATGCTAGCAGAAGGTACCGAGCGCGACAGGGACCGCCTAGGCAGCAGTGTTACGATAGACGGGGATACATTCGAGGTGGTGGAAGAATTCATCTACCTTGGATCCTTGCTTACGGCTGACAACGACAACAGCCGTGAAATCCGAAGACGCATCATCAGTGGAAGTCGTGCCTACTACGGGCTCCAGAAGAACTTGCGGTCAAGAAAGATTCACCCCCGCACTAAATGTACCATGTACAAAACGCTGATAAGACCGGTTGTTCTCTACGGGCACGAGACGTGGACGATGCTCGAGGAGGACCTGCAAGCACTTGGTGTTTTCGAACGCCGGGTGCTTAGGACCATCTTTGGCGGCGTACAGGAGGATGGAGTGTGGCGGCGAAGATGGAACCACGAGCTCGCTGAACTCTACGGCGAACCCAGCATTCAGAAGGTCGCGAAGGCTGGAAGGATACGGTGGGCAGGGCATGTTGCGAGAATGCCGGACAACAACCCTGCAAAAATGGTGTTCGCCTCGAATCCAACCGGTACAAGAAGGCGTGGGGCACAGCGAGCACGATGGGCGGACCAGGTGCAACAGGATCTGGCGAGTGTGGGTCGTCAACGAGGTTGGAGAGAGGCAGCCATAGACCGAGTATATTGGCGAAATGTTGTAGATGAAGTCATATCGTAAATACGATGTATGGCTATTTAAATAAAAATAAAATAATTTGCCTGCATACTTGATTGAGCATCCATGATAACAAATTTTTGTAGCGATGATCCAGCTAAATTGCCGCTTCCAGATGCACTTGGAACAGTATCCCAGTCCCGGAGCAGTTTGTTGATAGATTTCTTGCGACTGTACGCCCTTGCGCTGAACTGGCCGGCTTGTCGTGCCGCAAGGGCTCAGTAGGGATTCTTGGTCAAGACCCGAAGCTATGAGTCAGTTCCATTGTGGAAATATCACATCAACTAGTTTTTTCACCTGCTACAGAGAATCGTGTGCCAGGAGGTCACATTGAGAATTTTACTATTCACATTAGGTTCGTAGTTGCGCGCTTTGGGATCACCCTTGGGAAATAGAGGCAAAATATATTTTTTATCTTTTTTTGTTGTTATGATATGATAGTATATTATTGCATATAAATTGGTTTCAGGTTATCGAAATTTGGGATGCACTGTCTTTTTCATGATCTATTTCAGGTCTTCCAGGTCAACAGGTATACAAGTTGCTCTCCCAAATGTTATGCCGCCGCCTGTCACCAATTGCAAAGGAATTCGTGGGGCAATACCAAGCAGGATTCATGGGTGCCCGCGCTACTACGGACCAGATTTTCGCGATTCGGCAAGTACTGCAGAAATGTCGCGAATACAACGTGCCCACACATCATCTTTTCATCGACTTCAAATCAGCGTATGATACAATCGATCGAGACCAGCTATGGCAAATCATGCACGAATATGGATTTCCGGAAAAACTGACGCGGTTGATCAAAGCAACGATGGATCGAGTGATGTGTGTCGTCCGAGTATCAGGGACGCTCTCGAGTCCCTTCGAATCTCGGAGAGGGTTACGGCAAGGTGATGGATTGTCGTGTTTGTTGTTTAACATTGCCTTGGAGGGTGTGATTCGAAGAGCTGGGATAGACACGAGTGGCACGATCTTCAGGAAGTCTGTCCAACTATTTGGCTTCGCCGACGACGTTGATATCGTAGCACGTAACTTTGAGACGATGGCGGAAACGTACATCAGACTTATGGCTGAAGCTGGTAGGATTGGGCTTGTGATTAATGCGTTAAAAACAAAATACATGAAGGGAAGAGGCTCACGAGAAGACAATGTTAGCCTCCTACCACGAGTTCAGATCGACGGTGATGAAATCGAGGTAGTAGACGAATTCGTGTATCTGGACTCATTGGTGACCGCCGATAACGACACCAGCAGAGAAATACAAAGGCACATTATGGCTGGCAATCGTGCCTACTTTGGACTCCGAAGGACGCTAAGATCGAACAAAGTTCGCCGAACCACAAAGTTGACCATCTACAAGACATTAATTAGACCGGTAGTTCTCTACGGCCACGAAACATGGACATTGCTAGTGGAGGACCAACGCGCCCTTGGAGTCTTTGAACGGAAGGTGCTGCGTACGATCTACGGTGGAGTGCAGATGGAAGACGGAACGTGGAGGAGGCGAATGAACCACGAATTGCACCAGTTGCTGGGAGAACCTCCCATCGTACACATCGCATAAATCGGTCGACTACGATGGGCTGGGCATGTCGTAAGAATGTCGGACAACAGCCCTATGAAAATGGTTCTCGAAAACGAACCGACAGGTACGAGAAGAAGAGGCGCGCAACGAGCAAGGTGGATCGATCGAGTAGAAGGTGACCTGCGGACCCTCCACAGACAGCGAGGCTGGCGAGGTACAGCCATGGACCGATTACAATGGAAACAACTTCTGTGTACAGCAGAGGCCACATCGGCCTTAGCCTGATTGGTAAGGTAAGGTAACCAACACACTGGCCGCGTGTCTTGTTGTGAAAACGGATGAGCCCTCCCGAATTGATTAACAGGAGCTTCTCTAAGGTGTTTTGTAAACATGCAATTAGGAAAAAAGGTGTCTGATAGGTAGAAAGTGTTTTTTTTTTCGTATGAAGTGAAGAGTAAAAATTATAACAAATGTTAAAAACCTATGCTTCGGTTTGTGGTGGTGTGCGAACGATTGCCTATTTTTGCAATCGGACGCTGGATCAAACATTCAGCTAAGTATTGTATTTGAATATTACGGCTCCGGTAGTATGAAGAAATATTGACAAATTTGAATGGTTCATGGGAGCGAATGCTCTGTTTACACGGAGGTATCCAGACGTGCGGCAAATCGTTTTTTTCCCTTTTTCTGTCCATCTCTCTTGTCTTCTACTTAGGGTTTTGTGCGTTTTTTTGCTATTCGATATGTACACGGCCAGCCATTTTGACTCAGTTTTGAGTCGGTTTTGGCTCACTTTCGTCGTTGGTAGAGTCACTTAGGTTGGATGTGACTGGGGATGACGGATCAACAAATCAAAAACATCCATCTGATTGGAATCGTTGTTTTTGATTTGTCGACTTGTCAATACCGGTTACATTTGCTCAAGTTTTGATGACTCCATTGATGACGGGGGTTAGTCGTGAGCGATGTGGGACTGGGTTGAAGGGCTGTATAATCCTTGCGGTGTTTTAGTTGGATTAGTGACCGGGCAGGGAGTTGCATCTAAAGGGGACAATTTCTTTCTGAGTTAGGGTTTTGCCTGAATTCAACGACTACTCTCATACATTTTCATACATATTTTTGCATATTATCTGTGGACGTTTTGACGTTTATTCGGTGCTCACTTGTGCACCCTTCGATGTCTTTTGTTTTTGTATTTTGGGTTCATCTTGGTGTAATTGATATATGTGTTTTCTCGGCTTGGTAATGTTTTTCATTTCCAGCTTCGCATTTGCGCGTCATCTTTGGTTTTGGCCTACCTAACCCACGCTATGTGGTTCACGTTGTTTGTAGGTCATTTTCATCACTTGTTTTATAATCATTGCGTGTGTTTTTGAGGTTTAATTTTTATTTTATAGGTGAATTCTATTGTCCAATCGTCATTTTGAGTCGGTTGAATGTTATGTGTTATCACTCAATGTTTGTTCCTGTTGACTTTGTTTCTATGAATGTTGTTTTTTAGGAGATCTCCGATGCTGGTTTGCTGCGTGTCATGTGTGATCGTTTTTCAACATTTTTGATCACCCGTAACACTTGTCGGGCGTGTCCCAGTGGTGGTTCTCTTCCTCTTGACACTTCATTTCTTGTGACACGTGTGAAGGATCTTGGAGTTCTCTGCATCTCTCTTAATTATGTGGTGGAATAACTGCTCTACTATGCTTATCTGTTTTGCGGAATTTCAGCATAAGAATATTATTTTTTATTTTTTATTAAAATTGTATTTCTGAGTTTCAAGTACTATTCCAAAGTAAAGGGTTCCATTCCGCTTTTAAGTAGTATAGGATAATATTTAAATATTTTTATTTGAAGGATTCAAACGGTCCTCAAACTCGATATTTCAACGTATTTCTGTATTCCATTGAGGTAAACCTCCCGCAGATGTGAGTGGCCCTAGCAGTATCTTTACTGTTGGTTTAAATCGGTTCTCAAACTTGAAACTTCCACATAATATAAAACCCAAGCAACACACAAGTTTTATAACGGTTGAAAATACTTTTATATGACTAGATTTGGTGGTAAAGAAGCTTAATCAACATAAAAGCATGAAGATGTGTTACTCGGGAAACCAGATAAAAACCATTCATTCTTGTGAGTGACCCCAAAAGCATCAATATTGTTGATTTGAATCGGTTCTCAAACTCGATATTTTAATAAAATTTGGTAAGGTATTGATATTAAACCATTCATTATTATGAGTGGCCCCAACAGCATTCTAACTGTTGGTTTTAATCGGTTCTCAAACTCGATGTTTTAACATACTTTTGTATTCTACTCAAATAAACCACACTGAGGCAAAAGAACTTAAGAATTCTATAAGAATCGCTTATGAATTCGCGACAAAAGAATCTGTTACGAAAATCATTAGTTTAACTTATGATTGGGAAGGGGAATGTGTAGATATTTTTACTTAAGATTTTTATTAGTAGCCGTATGAAAACCATAATCAGGTGTTATGAATGACACAAGCATTTTCTAATGAAAATCATAATGCTTAGTTATGAATTTCATTGCAAACTTGTTGTAAATTTCATAAGCATGATATATGAATCTCACAGTTTAAATGTAAATGTTTTTATCACAGAAATCATTAATTTATCAATATTTATTCACCTTTTAAATAATGGACAATGTTTGATAAATTAAGATGTAAAATATTTAATCATTTGGAACTCTTCATTTTTTTTATTGTATGAAAATCAGATTTATAGAATTTACAGCATAGGTTTATTTATTTTGTTTACTTGGCTGCTGCTTTGGCGAAAGGATGACCTGCTTGGAATTCATGCTTATACGAATGGAGATCCTGTTAAAATAAAACATTGAACTTTTAACGTTATACAGGGGAAAAAGAAAAAAAAACTTACATCGACTGGATTTCCGATTTTCTGCTGTTTCTTTCATGGCCTGATCACGTCCAGTGAAATCTGGAATATGTCTTTCCCCAGCAAGCAATTTTCAAGGCGTTTTGAAGGAAATCAATTGAAATAGCATATAGAGGCGTGAAGTAATAATAACTAGATGAAAAATAATTACAGTTCCCTGCCGCCAATCTACAACCCAGCCCCAAATTTGATTCGTGTCAAACGAAAGCGAATAATTAAAAAAACAGTGCACAAAAAGAACTTTTATTCAGCGTTAGCAAATCGACTGAACGTAGGTTTATCTGCGGAAACAGTGCGATGCACACAACCGGTAACTCCGATTTCAAATCTGCGATTAAACGCTGTTCGTTTAATACGAAGCTTACTATGTCCGCCATTTTGCCGAACTGATTTTTGACTGAAAATGATGACTTCAACGACGCTCTGGAAATCATCAGTAGCGCTTATGAAATGCATAATTGATGATTATGCAATTCATAAGTAGCTTATAAAATGACAATCATTCTATTTCATAAGTCATGTCTTATGAAATTCTAAAGTTCTTTTGCCTCAGTGCACCCACACTTACGAGTGGCCCCAACAGCAATCTTACTTTTGGTTTAAATCGGTGCCAAAATTTGAATATATTTTCTGTGCATCTCTGCGCAGAAAATAAACTGGGAACATATTAAAATATCCTATTTGCTGCCAACGTCAGTTGAATTCAGCACACCGTTTACTAAAACGGATCCCGCTACAAACCCAACCATTTTATCCAACATCGCAGTGATTTATCGTGGAAACGCAGAGGTGTTCTCGGCTTCCAATAAAGTGAGTATCACGTCAACATATTCCTACTCTTTCCTTATTTGACCCGCATTTGGGTGGGGCCGGTGCCGGTATTGCCATAGTTTGGGATCACAAGTTTTTACACATTGAGGATGTATGCTAGTCCCAAGCATCATCTGTTGGTTCTCTGTGTAATAACAGCTGGGGCCGTATTTTGGATCTCGAAACGAACGACTTTTTGTACGAACGCTTGTGAGAAAAAGTTTTTCGTTTCGAGATCCAAAATACGGCCCCTGATCTGGCAAGAACGGAGTAGCAACCTCGGGCGATCAAATCATGCTCATGCTCATGTTTGTCTGTATGTATGTGTGTATGTATGTCTGAATAGTTGTAATTGCATGTCTGCATATTGTTGTCCTGTTGAAACTGTTTACGGACTTTCGTATCCATTATGAACTTGAAAGTTTGGAAAATGTATCATAGCCACGAGAAAAAAAAATTATATAAAATTATTATACAATACTTGGAAATTTCATGGACGATGTGGAAATATTCACCGTACAAGGAAACGTATACCGAATACTTCGTTGTGCTGCTCCGCTTCCTTGCATGGCAGTAATCTCGTAGGTACTACAGTGTTTTTAATTAGTGAAATGAATTTAAATGCAATAATATAGTATCTTACCATAACGTAAAATAAATGCTAACGTTTGCATTGAAAAAAATATGGACAAAAATTTCCGATTTTTCATGGATTTACCTTCACCCGCACTGACGAAACTACGCATGCAGCATCAATCCTAGTAACCCATGAGTCAGCAGACAAAATTTGACAGCTCTATCAGTCGAACTCTAACCGTGATGGCAAAAACAGTGAAGCAACTCCGTTCAGAAGTGTGCGCGTTCAAAGAACGGCACCCCACCGCGTCCAAAACGGACATCGTGCGGCACTTTGTGGACGCCGGATACGCCCGTTCCGGCATCTACAACATCTTGGCACTTTTAGACAACAATCAGAGCAACAAGAAGCTCCAAATGCCGGCGTCGGTGGTGTAGTGGTAAGCGTGACTGCTACTTGGCACCCCAGTGGGTCTGGGTTCAATCCCAGTCGACGTCGGTGGTTTTTCTGAGGTGAAAAAATCTGGTCACGTCTTCCTTCGGAAGGGGGTAGTAAAGCCGTTGGTCCCGGCTCATATTCATGAGTCGTTAGGTAGGGAGGGTCCAGGTGGTGGAGTCGTCTTCCTGGCGTCGGTGATTGTCACCATGTGAGGAAATAGGCCGACGTAAAATAAAGAAAAAAAAGAAGCTCCAAAGGATGCTGAAGAGGAAGACTGAGGGAAAAGTGGCTACATTGCTGCGTGCGCTTGGCCGGGAGGTCGGTTCAAACAGTGAAATAGTACCTGTCGAACATAACCATACATGGCAGGAAGCGGAAGTCGCGTCCACTGGTTTCGGAGCTGCAGGCAATGACGCAGCGGCAGCGGCTCAATAAGATGGTCAACTCGATTTGCCCGGCGAATCGCGACGTGACGGTGGTGATGGACCACGAGACCTATCTCACCCTGGATGGCAACGACTGGCAGGGCACTTCGTATTTTACTTCCCCCACGAAGAAAGAGAGCTCCGAGGTGAAGTTCATTTCACACACCAAGATCCCCAAGAAGGTGCTGCTGTGGCTGACAATCAGCGAGAAGGGACTGGCCGTGAACGGGGAAATTTATAGTACGAAATGCCTGCCGGAAGTTGCGTCGTTCATCAAGAAATACCATAAGGGCGAAGACGCGGTGTTCTGGCTGGATCTGGCGCCGGCCCACTACTCGAAGCGATCGTTGGAGGAGATGGAGCGGCTGAATATCGATGTGGTACCCAAATTGGCGAACACGCCCAGCGTCCCCCAGTTGCGTCCCATCGAGAATTTCTGGGCCAACCTGAAGCGTAAGATCTACTTCAACAATTTTGTCGCGAAAACTGAGGAGGAATTGATAAATAAAATGAAGAAATAACTCAAAAACATGCCTACACGCATGTTTTCGTCCGCCATGGCGAATGTTCCGGTTAACTGCCGGAAGGCCGCTCGCAAGGGCGTAAAAATTTTTTGCAGGTTAGCTTAAATAATTACCTTCCATGGGAAATTTATCAAAAGCAATTATCTGTCTTAGCGTTTTTTTATCACCATCCGAAAAAAGTCCATTTTTTTAATGCAAACTGTATACAAAAAAGTGAGTATATAATTATAGTGGAAAAACAAATTGCTGTGATGAAACCACAGTGGAACTGACTCTTAGCTTCGGGTCTTGACAAAGAATCCTTACTGAGCTCTTGCGGCTTGTCAACCTGGCCAGTTCGGCCCAAGGGAACCTTACACTCTAAACTTTTATTACCAATGTAATAAAAAGTTTTAAACAAAAAAATGTGTTCCCTTCACAGCGACAAATTTGATAGTCTATTTTACCATTATTGGGGATTAGGATGACTATTGCAGTATAGTGATTTTGAACCGACTATGATCATGGACAAAACGACCATTAAAAATAGTTGATCCTACATTTGCCATAATGTCGGAATAGTCCTTGTTAAAATGATCATAGTCAAGAATGCCATGAACGTGGTGAATCCGACCATTTTCATGGTTATTGTAAGCATTATATGCGATAGTCATCCTGACCATGATTTAATTGTCGGTATAGCGAGAGAATTTTTTTCAGAGTTTAACTGCTTTAACTGCCTCTTTCCGCTCCTCTTGTCTATCAGTAGATGCAGACATGTCACCAACGTATGCGGGCCCATTCTGATAAGTTCCACTGTAATACCATGCTTTACAGCTGCCTTGTTGTTGTTAAGCTGTTTGATAGCATCCTTAACTTCACTTATCGTGGGAGCGCACATCTCCCTCGTCCACCGAACTTGTGAATACATTCCTCCTGTTATGCTAGTGTTCGCCTCTGTGCCGTTCAGTTGTTGATCGTAGTGCTGCCTTCATCTTTCAATAACCTAACGTTCGTCTGTCAAGATACCTCCATCCTTATGCAGACCCATTTCGCCTCGCGGCACGAAGTCTATGCGGGATCCATTGAGTTTCTTGAAGAATTTTTGGATTTCTTGAGATCGATTAAGCTGCTTCATTTCTTCACACTTCAACACCAAGTCATTGATTACAATTGTCTTTTATGTTTTGTTCAGACTGCAGAGTTGTAGCATGCTACACCAATATTGATGATGTTTTCTTATCGATACTTTTTATAACATCCTTTTTTAATGTTATAACTCTGTAGTCTGAATAAAGCTGAAGGCCCAAATCATGAATTACTCGAGAACTTTGCCATAGACGTCAAGGTTCTATCGTGAATTGTTACAAATGTTACATTTTTTCATCTCACTTTTAGGTAAGTTAACCATTTTTCTGAATGTGTCAAAGAACTAATTTCTCATAACTCTTTTGGAAACTTCTCCGAAAACACGCTATTACTTACATGAACTCCTAAAACCATATTGAAATAAGAAATAACTCACGTTTGGAACCTTTGAGACCATTCTAAATAGATGTTTCGTAGAGCTGGATAAAATATCCCTTCTTGGAATACCATCGAGTAGAAAACAAAGCCAAAATTTTTGAATAACCTACTGTATGATCCAAATTGTTTTCATTGAAAAAAAAAATCGTCATCTATATTCAACCAAAGAAGCAAGCAAACAACAACCAACCAGCTTCCATACAAACCACTTTTTTTTCTCTGGAAACATTGCTCCATTCTCGATGATTTATATCATCATGCTCACCGACGCTGCAATCGATGAATCACGGCACGACGGATAGTGTGCTCCAGAAATAGAAGACACACTCGAACCGACTAGGTAGGTAGGAAGGTAGGTTGGTGGCCGCGGATGCTTGCCCACATCGTCGCACCCTGGCAGCGTAAAGAGCAAGCATCAGAGGTCAACCGGAGACCTTTTGCCGTCCAGGAAAGGCAGAGAGAATGGTCAGGGATGCAACGGAGTCTAAGTGTGTGAACACGCAGCTAACGGGTGAAACACATCGACTGCCGAGGGTGGACCCTATTAGACATTTTCCTTTGAACTCGTGTGAAGCTTCCGGGAGAACAATGGCACTTGGCAAGCATGCTCTTACCACTCTGTTACCTTTTTTTTTTTCGCTGAATGTATTACCCAGATCTGCATCAGGACAGATCTGGGTTAGTGTGGTCAATTTTTATATTGAATGGTGGTTTCATGCCTCTGGTTGCTCTCGAATGATGGGTTAGAGGCACGGAAAGCACTCAGTAGGACAAAGTTATGATGGCTTTGGTTGACCTCCATCGGTGTGTAATGCTAGTTGGCGGTCAAGGCGATAGGGTGTCATTTTTGTGGCCACAAAAGGTGCGGTTACGGAAGTTGAGTGTTGCGTTATGAACTAGATAGATAGGTTGGATGGAGGGGACGTTCGATACTGTTTATGTTCGGTGATTCAATATAGATTAGCTGTACGAGCAAACGGCGATAAATTGGATTTAATTTTTACGCTCGAAAACAAGTAATTGTGTTTAGGATTTCAACCGCAAAAGAAGATATACTTTACACTTAGCCGACGAATTTACCTCTTCAACAAATTGAAAGTCCACTCCTCCTCTTTACCTAGAGGTAACTAGACGTTGACATAATTGGGTGTATCTTGGATCTGATGTGATTCTTTCTTTGGACTGCCTTCTATGGCCTCATTCACCTAGAAAAATTACCGCTTGTGTTTTGCCGACTTCCAGTCGATTCAACGGTCGATTGAAAGTGTTAATGGTGATGGTTATTGTTGTTGCAAGGCTCATGAATTATATGGTGCGAGTTCGACGCTGAACATCAACCGTGTCGGATGATTGTAGAAGTTGGGACAGCCTATTCGCTGGAGGCGGTCCGGCCTAGGATATCGCAAAATATAAATCCGTTAATTGGTAGGCATTGATAACTGAAAACATTAGCTCAGTTGATACTGAAGAGGTTTGCACGATGTTTCAAACATCCGATTTTACCTAATGCTTTGGTTTACAGTTTATTTTAGATATTTCACCAGGAGCTGTTAGTGAAAACCGAATGAACCAAATATACGATCAAGTATCTGCGGTGCAATGTAAAAAAAGAGAAGCGTTGAATGGAGATATTTTGCGGATGTTTTTGTTTACATAATATACACGGTGCCAGAGTATTGTCCGTACAACCAAATGGTGTTAAAACTATCTTTTATTCTTTGATTTTTGTTTTGTTGTATTCTCCCAATGCGCGGAGTAACGATATCTAATGATGAAATTTGTCAGAAGCAGATAATTTCCCATCAACATGAGAGGCTCTAGAAGTGGACAATTCTCTCTTCAATTCTCTTAGTTCTAGCAATAAATTACTGTCCACTCCTAGAGCCTCTCAGGTTGATGGGAAATTATCTGCTTCTGACAAATTTCATCATTATCTTTTATTGTTGGATTAAGAAATCAATACGTATTGTTTGTTATAGCAATATGTAAACACATTAAAGTTTTATTTGTTTATTTCAAAATGGCCGCCTCATGCTGAGATGCACGCCTTCAAACGTTTCGGGAAGTTATCCACGATGGCCGCGATTTCCTCGACAGATACTTGTTCCCAAACCATTAAAAGAGACGATTCTAGATGTTCTAGTGATTTATGTAGTGTACTGCAGACTCTTGACTTCAAGGTGGGCCATGCCGAATAGTCCATCGGATTCAAATCCGGTGAATTAGAAGGCCATTCATCTTTCGTTAAAAAGCTTGGAAAAATGCGTTAACAAAGACTAATAGTCTTATCTGCTCCATGAACCGGCGCCCTGTCTTGTTGAACAATCCATTCATTTTTGCCGAAATGCTGCGAAGTCCAAGAAGCTACTGTGTCAGTAAGTAGCTTCTGATATACCGCTTGATTCCCTCCCAAGTAACATTGCCAAAACCATCCAGCTTTATTAAGTTTTATTAAAGTTTTATGAAAACCACTAGAAATCAATTCGGCTTTATTATGGCAGCAAGAGATGCCAATAGGTTTCAAATTTTAGTCAGGTTTATAAGAACCTACACAGCTTCTTAACAACGATCTTAAAACCTTGACTTCTAAAATTCCTTTTACTCCTATCAAAGGTTTTATTTTGACTTTATTAACTCATAAAATGCTGTTTTGAAATGCCGTTTTAGGACTCATTCATATTATCTTATTATGGTCAGTTGAAAAAGCATTTTAAAACCATTTTGCCTCCAGTAAATGCATTAAACGGCTAACTGGCATTGAGGAAAGCTACCAAGCGACCAGATAGTTTTATAGTAGCCATTGCTAAGATAAATTGGCTTTTTGGCAAAACTGTGATTTCTTGCAATCGCCATATTGAAAAATATGAAATAATTGAAATGTGGAAAAATAAATACACCAAATTTTAAATGTAATACAATTGAACTGTAGATCTGAGACAAACTTCGGTATTCGTTTAGATAACCTTATTGAATTCCATCAATTTTCAGGAGTTTCATGATTAATTTACGGAATATATTTCTTTCAATTTTGTTTTTGTTGTTGTAAACTCGCATAATTTCCAAGGCGCATTAATTTTCAGCTCCTATCGTGCCAATATTCACCATAAAATTAAATGCGCATATGATTTGGAGCATGATACGCTATAAAAAAAACTCATTTTGTTTTATATATTTTGCTATCAATCATAATTTCCCGCAACAGTAGAACTTTTTTCTGAGCCATTATTTACTGTTGAATGAATCAGAAGAGCAACAAAGCAAAACAACAAAAACCAACCACGATATCGCCGTGAAGTTTGACAGCTGTGGCCATTCAGCCCTATGCTGGTTTTGATGGCGGCCAATAGGTTTTATGATGGTTCTCAAGTGGTCATAACATCTTTCACTAGAACATTTTCAAAATCTTTATGGTCTTAGAAAGGTTTTATTAATTTGTTTTCACAACCGTCTATAGAGTGGGCCACTTTGTACATATTTCGGCTTTAAAGATGCATAGAGGAGGTGTTGGTGGACAAAACAGTTTTGAATGTAGTGTCATCAACAAAGCCGGGAGGAGTGCTATACGGCTGGAATAGAACTGAAATTGTTACTTGGGAGGGAAAAGATAAAAGAAGAAGGAAAGGTTGATGGACAGGGCGGTGGAAGAATAAAGGGGAAAGAAGAGAGTGGTGAGGAGGGGGAAAAGAATGTGGTGGGGGGGGTGTGTGTGTTTTTTGTGGTAGCAGTATGTGGGGGGGGGGGGGGGTGGTGGGTGTGAGGGGAGAGAAAGGGTGGAAGAGAGGAAGGGGAATCCAGGAAAGAACAGTATGTGAAATGGTGGTGGGAGGGAAAAAAGGAAGTTTGTGTTGGGGAGTTTTCGGGAGGAGGGGGGAGAAGGGGGGGGGTGTTGGGGTTTGTGTTTTATTGTTGGGAGGGGGGGGGGGGGGGGGGCAAAAGGGGGGGGTTATGGGAGAGAGTGGGGGAAGGGGGTGGTTTGGGGTGGGGGGGATAGAAAGAAGAGGGTGAAAGGGGGGGTAGGGTGGAGGGACGCGACTTCCGCTTTCTTACATGTATGTTCATGTTTGCAAGGTACTTTTTCAATGTTTGGCCGGTTGAACCGACCTCCCGGTCAAGCGCACGCAGCGATGTAGTCACTTTTCCCTCGGTCTTCCTCTTCAGCATCCTTTAGAGCTTCTTGTCGCTAAGGATCGTCGGCCGTCCGGAACCGGGCTTTCTTTCGATGCTCTGATTGTTGTCTAAAAAAGCCAAGATGTTGTAGATGCCGAAACAGTCGTATCCGGCGTCCACAAAGTGCCGCAAGATGTCCGTTTTCGACGCGGCGGGGTGCCGTTCTTTGAACGCGCACACTTCTGAACGGAGTTGCTGCACTGTTTTTGCCATCACGGTTAGAGTTCGACTGATAGAGCTGTCAAATTTTGTCTGCTGACTCATTGGATACTATGATTGATGCTGCATGCGTAGTTTTGTCAGTGCGGGTGAAGGTAAACCCATGAAAAATCGGCAAGTTTTTTTTAAATGCAAACGTTATTAAGCTTTCTGGAGGATGGCTTAGCTCAGTCGGTAAAGGCGTAGCTATCCAGCAACACCATGTTGAAGGTGGCTGGGTTCGATTCGATTGGAGGTGGATGGGTTCGGTCTGGTCAAGGAATTTTTCGCAAAGGAAAATTTCTCGACTCCCTGGGCATAGCGTATGATTGTATTTATTGATATTTGATTCTTGTGTTCTGATATGAGTGCTTATGGTAAAGTAGTGCTCTACAGTGTGTGGCAGAAAATTACTTTCCTTGTTGAAGAAGGAAAAAATAATAATCCTGTTCTCCGACGAAAAGCTTTTCAGCAACGATGCTGTGGCCAACAGCCGCATGGACCGGTTCATTTCACCGCAGAAAATGGAGAACGTTCCGGAAAAAGTGAAATTCAAATTTCAAACCAAACATACGGCTGGTGTCATGATGTTTGGCTTGGTGGCGTTCAACGGTTTGAAAATGCCGCCTGTTTTCATTGATGCTGGAGTTAAAATTAATACCGAAGTGTATATCACTATTTTAAAGGACCAAGTGCTTCCCTGGGTGAAGGGCAACTTCTCCGAGGACCAAAACGTTGTCCTACAGCAGGATGGAGCGCCGTGTCACACGTCCAATCGAACCCAACAATGGTTGAACGATAACATGAAGTTTTGGCCGAAGGATTTGTGGCCCCCTAGCAGTCCAGATCTTAATCCGTTGGATTATTCGATTTGGGCATATGTTGAAGCACGAGCCTGCAAAACATCACACCCTAGTGTGAAAACCCTGAAGTCAACCATAACACGCACATGGCAGTCAACGTCGGAGGACTGCGTCCGAAAGGCATGCTCTGGCTTCCGGCGTCGGCTCGAGGATGTTATTAATAAAAATGGAGGACACATTGAATAAATTTGTTTAAAAGGACTTTATAAAGATAACTGCACTCGAAAATGTTGATATTATTGCTTGAATTAGTTGAAAATGGGATTTGAAAGAAATAGAACAAATGTTCGCATTATTTTCTGCCGCACCCTGTACTTGCCACACAATCATACTAATGCAAAAATGGTACTTGGCATCGAATGCTCTTAATTAATAACTGTGGAAGTGCATTTAGAACACTATGTTGAGAGCAAGCAATAAGCGAATTGTGAAAGCAATAAGCTTGAAATGCTAAAAAAGAAGAAGAAGCGTCACTCTCACTAAAACTGTTAGAGTATAACTCGCTGTATCATAATCGAATCGGTAGGATAAAGAACATGTAAATGCCCATTCCCTCCTAGACTCAGGCAGGCAATCAAACCATTGTCCGGTTTCAGCTTGAATGATACCCTGATGCTCCCTCCCAGCCCAGTATTTATTATACAGGGGATAGACAAAATGATTAGGACAGGCAAATTTTTGATCAATTTTGTAGTGCTCTATTTCATGAAATATTATCCGATTTAATTTCGCCAGAAAGCATTCGACTGAATAATTAATGAAGTTTTATATCTCGGTTACATAATTGGCCATGGTTCCCGAAAACTGGAATTGTTCCGGGTTTCCGGAGAGGCTATCTTACATGTTGAATTTGTGATGAGATTTTGTACAAGATGCCGTTGTCAAACTTCTTTTTTTTTCAGCAAACATACGTAAAGACAAAATATTTCTCAAGCGAATGAAATGTTGATTACAGGAATCGGCCTTAAATTGACCGAGATATGGTCATTTCCGTAAAACAGGTTCTGAAAAAGGGTCCTGGCTGCGGATAGTTCTTTATTTTACTCAAAACATGTTAGGCATTTATCATAAAACATGCGTGATCCTCATACCACTTTTCAATAGATTTCACTGTATGGATTGGAGCGTTGTCATCCTGGAAGACGCCGTTCCCCTTTGGGAATGTGGATCACATCATGGGAAGCACGTAGTTGTAATTTAAAAATGATTATTCTTTGTAGTGTACGTCACCAATAGTTGAAATACCTGCTCATCCTATATGGTCCTGTAGTGCTCAGCCTTTTGCCTTTTACGGCGACAAGTGAACCAACTCCATGCCAGGTTAAAATATAAAGCCCACTCTTGCTATACTCAATCGAATTATTGCTTGCTTATCCGAACCAAAGCTAAATAAATTGATCAGAGGTACCTGGAAGCTGGATCAGGCTAGCCAGTGAGTATATTTTGTGGTAAAATCGTAATTGATCCTTACTACAGGTTCCCCCAAAAATGTTCCGGGAGTGGCCAATGTAGCGAATGGTTTTCTCAAGTCTATCAAATCTTAATTACGAATTATCATGAAGATAGAGCTACCGCACGGCATGTTTTGGGATAAATGCCTAACTGGTCCCTACTACAGGTTCCCTCGAGGTCGTTCTGGTGGTTCCCAATATGGTGGCCAATATGGTCAAGGATCCACTTTAAGATTATAATAAGGTTTGTGATGGAAAATCGAGAAGAAAGAGCTGTCACATGGCATGTTTTGAGTAAAATAAAGAGTTAACCGCATTAAGGACCCTTTATCAGAACCTGTTTCACGGAAATGGTCATATCTCGGTCAATTTAAAGCCGAGTCCTGTAATCGACATTTCATTCGATTTGAAAACATTTGGTCTTTACGTGTGTATGCTAAAAAATTGTTTGACAACGGCATCTTGTATAAAATCTCATCACAAATTCAACATGTGAGATAGCCTCTCCGGAAACCCACAACAACTCCGATGTCTGGAGGCCATGGCCAATTTTGTTACCGAAATATAAATGAATGTTTTTTGGCGAAATTAAATCAGATGATATTTCATGAAGTTAGAGCACTACAAAGTTGATCAGAAATTTGCCTCTCTCGATCATTTTGTTTATCGCCTGTATATATAATGTAAATAATATGTAATAATAAACAATATCTCTATTTTGTAACTAAGCAATGAAATATACAATAATATTTAACAAAAATTTGTCTTAATTGGAATTCATCATGCTGTTATTTTTATATGGCTATATATAAAATAATATTATGAAATCAATAAAATAGTAAAAATAGACATGTGTTAATAATACACAGCTTGGTGCCTCTTCATAGCTCAATCAGTGGCAGATGAATGTTACTCTGGAGTGCGAAGGTCATATTGCAATTGAATAAAACATAAAACATTTAATTAAACACACGCAGACCAAAGAAGGAAAACACCTTGAAAAAAGATCTCTAATAAAAAATTATAAGTTTTATGACATGTTACTCCTACTGTTGCACGGAAACTAAGCTCGAGAGCAACAGGTTCTCCTTTTTGTTTGACTTGATCAAGATTTAATAACCACTGTTGTCCTCATCATGCCATTGTATGAAGTGCCAAAAACTGGTTGGATTCATAGGATAGAAGAAACGCCACTGATACATATCCACAGGAATATTAATAATCTGCTTCCAACAACAAGATTGGACAATTGGTCAAAAAGGCAGGCTATCTAATACGAGGATGCCCCTTATTGGTAGGGAGAAAAGTCAGCCCTCTGTTCCCAAACCGTTAGCAATGTTAGTTACCATTCCCACTCTTCCCTCCCAGTTTGCTTCCATCGAGTGCCCTGATGGTCCCTCCCATTCCCCAGTATTCGAACTCCATTATCATTATTTTAATTCATTGTGCTCGTTCTTCCTTGTAACCATTAAATAGCTTAACGATTCGAAGGTTATTCATATTTGAAGGCTGAATCTTGAATTATTAGGTTTTAATTTTGTATAAAAAATTGTTCAGTTCAAATTACGGACAATGGCGGTTCAAAATCCTCGTTCCTCGTTCTTTGTATAGTAAAAATGAAAAGTATTCTGTGATGTATGATTCAGTCTCAATGCAATTTTATCGATAAAATAAGCGCTTAACAGTATATTTCGTGGATTTATTTATAGAGTACTATGTCCCATTACAAGTAATGTAGTTTCTTGATTATTTATTGAAAGACTGTCAGTGATTGTTCATACATTATTACAATGATTACTAAATTTATTAAGTGTAGTGTATCTAAACCATCATGACAAGGAAAATTAAAAGAACAATACCTCTTCTGAGTGGCTTCTCATTTGAAATAACTGAATATGTTCGGTTTCGTATCGACATTATGCTCATCTTTTTATGTATGATAAAAACTGTAGCCAGCCTTTACGGAAGAAGTGTGCTATGTTCGAAGATGGAAGCAAATATTTTTTCTTCCGTCAAATTTTCGATTTTTTTCTGAGTTTTCTTTTCTTGAGAGAACCTCAGTGAATTCCCAGACACTGAAGTCCACTGGGTTCAAATCAAAAGACGATGCAGGCCATTCAGAGGAACTGATGAAAAATGGTAAATTTTGCCTACACCACTGCTGGACAACTACTGCCTTATGCGCTGGAGCTGAATCCTGTTGGAAACAAAAACTTTCCTCTCCAATAAGTTTCTCAGCACAGGGAAGTAGACGGTTTTTGATAACTTATTGTGAATAATACTCTTTGTTTATTTTTACGCCCTAGTCTATGAACAACAGGGGTAATTTGACTTTTGACGATATAAAACCTCAAACCATCACCGCAAAAGCACATATGTATCGTTCAACCCCTCGTTTGCCAGCTGGAATTTCACGAAAACTTCCGCCAATTTTCGCCCGAAAAATATATGGAATGACCAGCGAGCGTCTTAAGCAGCACCCGCTATCTGGCAACGCTGTCGGCAATATTCTTGTGTGTCAATCCGTGAATCTTCTGTTTTTTAAAAGCCCATATCCAAGGTCCTGTTTCAATATATTTTGTGTGGATCTGTGTGGCTCTCTTTCATTTCATACGCCATTTTTCTCGTCTGCAGGACTGAGCTTTGACCGCCGAGGGAGTGTGTACACTGAGTTTCTTACCGGGTTTTAGTGTTTTGTCTTGAGAACAACAGTATTCTTGAAACGGTACACAAACAGTCTGCTCAATTTCAAATGCGTTTGCTTCCGTCAGCTTTCCATGTTTGTAAATTCGTCAAGATGCAAGATCCGATTGTTTTTCTCTACATGAATCCATTTTTGCCCAGTTTTATTGCAATCATTAAAACTTGATATGCAAACCAACTTAGAAGCAAAGGTTTTATTTTAGATTTATTGTATACTTGCAGGGAGTTAGTAACAATAACTTAATGGCTGTTATAAAACTAGGTTACAACTGCATAAATCCCTCCAGAAGAAGTTGATAAAACCTGATATGCAAACTATTTTGACAAACTTCAAGATTTTTTGTTGACTTTATTTGATTGTTGGCAAAATGCGATATGTCATTATTTATTTTTTTCCTATCGTATATGTGAATTAGAGAAGCCATAATAAATGTCAATTCACAATAATCGAAAACATTGAAAATAAAATAATTTTCCATCCTTTATTTCACCCACCTGTATATGCTTGAGACCATGCCGTGCGGAATTTATGGTGAATAGTATACGAAAAAGGAGCATATATTTAATGCGCCAAATGAATTCGATAAAAACTTAATTTTTATAACAAATTTGCATAAGCGCTTTATTTCGAAAAAGTATAAAAGTAAATCAATATAGGTTAATCCGGTGACTATCGCTAAACAACTACTAGACACTCATTATTTAGTTATAAGTAGCCGTATATTATTTCTATGTTTGCTGGAAATAAAGGATTTGTATTTCATATTCAGTGAAATTTTCCACCGACATTTTTTCTTTATAACTTGCTGCTCCTCAAAAATGCTTCAATGCGACTCATTGCCCTATATTATAATACTAAAGCACAACATAAAACTAGTGGTTTTATCTAGGGATCTTCAAACCCTTATTGAGAGCGTAACGTTTTATGGTTTTATGGTGTCTTTATAGCATGCTTGTTGGTTTTATGAGTTTTATGAGAGATTTGCCAAACATTCGCCTTCACTTTTCGTTTAAACGTTCCACTCGCTTTATACAATTTCCACACACTCATTTTGACGTAGACGTGATTCAAAGTGAAATCGAAATATTGTTCACTCTGTGAATCTTAATGTATCGCATCTATGACGCATCTATGATAAAAATCACAGCTGCAACAAAACTTTAATCAAGCATTTCAAATTTTATAGCGGTTTTCAAACATAACCGTCATAAAACTAAGTTGCATGATATATTCTGGTTTTATTCTATAGTTTTTAGGACGAATACAGAACCACCTTAGGGCTTACGTAAATACTATGACGCCTGAGTTTTGTTTTGGTAATCATAAAATAGTTTTATATTTTTCTTGAGAGCCTGATTTAATGACAATCACATTAAACGGTAACAAACCCACAAACTGCAAGAAATGCAATGTTAGAACAATGATAAAATTGCTCTTCATCAAGTTTCGAACCAAGTGTTGCGTACTTTTTTTGGACGCTTATTTTAAATTTTTTTGAACTCCTGCATGTTTTCCCGGCTGCCTTACCAGTCTTCTTGAAGACCCTCTTCACCGATTGCCCAGTAACGTTCGATGGGTCGAAGCTGAGGGCAATTTGGTGGATTGATATTTTTCTCAACGGAAATCTATACCCTTTTCCGCAAGCCAATTGAGAGTGACATTGGCATAATGGAACTGACGCTAAATCCGGCCAAAAGGCAGTGGAGGTGTACTATGCTCCTTATATAAAGGCAACAATCTCTTCTGGAGACACTCAGATCGATAGATTTCCGCATTTATAGCTCCGGTAGTGTAAAAATAAGGTTGACTTCAAACCACAGGAACATATTGGCCGCGACGCTGCAAATGCCATTCGACGCCGAATTTCTCCGCTTGAATCGACCTGTCCGCATCGCTCACATCCTCCCCAACGACGGCAATGAAAGTATTATGGACCTGGAAGGGTTTTTGAGGCCTCCTTTACATAGGTCTCATCGTCCATCCAAAACATAGCTTGCATCCGGACGCTGCAAAAGACGCGAATACAATTTCCGGGCCCTTGTTGATGCTCGCTTCTTCTGTTCTGCACTTTGTTTCGAGATTTTCTGCTTCTTGTGGGTCTTCAGGTGGTTTTCGCCTCTTGATACGCTGGATCATTCCGACACTCGTTCCTGCTTTTTTGGCCAAATCACGTATTGACATTGATTTGTTCTTCATGATTAGAGATACCACTTTCTGCTCCAGTTTCGGGTTGGAAGAACCGGGTTTTCTGCCTCTTCCTGGTAGCTCATCCAAAGAATAGTGTTCCCCAAACTTATTAATGATGGTTTTAACACTCGCATGATGAATTCCAAACCGCTTCGCCAATTTTCGCATAGTAATACCCTTCTCACTTAGCCATGTGTCCAGAACCTTAATTTTCACTTCCTTTTCAATACGCGACATTTTGAAAACGCGTATGGTACGGTATGTCCACGCATCCTTCTTCCCCTGTAGATTCACAAAATGCGTTGTGGTTCAAATCTATTCATTTGAATCCAATTCATTTTACAGAATCATCTTTTGCGGTTAATGCAACGCAGTAGGCCTGGCCGCTTTGACGCTTGTATCATGTCTTTGATGTGCTGCAAGCATCAATATTGACAAAAAAGATAATTGGGCGTCATCTAACCCAATTATTTCCAGGATGCTTTCTCGTACTGGCTGCGTTTGTATTAGATTAGATTAGATTAGATTAGCTTGATATTGTGATATTTTGTTTAGAATACGGTTCTAAAGGCAATCTCTCAGCGACTTCAACCATGTCGAAAAAACGCCAGTGCTTGTTTTCGGACGACCTGAAAAAGGAATTTCCTTGCCTGAAAAAGGCGAAGACCTTCGGCATCGTTTGCTGTGAAACCTGCAGCAGTGAGTTTTCCATCGGATCAGGAGGTAAAACCGACGTTAAAAGGCAGACGGCCATGGAGAAACATAAGCGCGCCCTAGGAGCGGCTGCCACATCGTCAAAAGTAAGCAACTTTTTTCGAAAAGGAGAACTCGTATAAGAAAGTTTTAAGGAACAGCAGCTTGCTCATGCTGAGGTTTTTTTT